>JAFMOD010000343.1:1240252-1247688 GCA_019802435.1 Corydoras maculifer
CCAGCAGTGTCACTGAGGTGTTTATATGAAACTACAGCAGCACTGCTGCACTAAAACCCCCTCACTGCATCAGCGTCACTGCAGAACTGACAATAAACAATCCACCACCCTAATCATACCTGTTCTGTGATGATCCTGACCAATAGGACTAACAACTAACAGATGTACTCCATCTGTAATTGTACAAAGTCCATCTATATGGTAAGGGAAGAAAATAAACAATGGCAAGAGAAGGGGGTGTGTCCAAACTTTTGACTGGTACTGTATATAGCACTGAGGATGTTCGGATACCAAGTTTTTCGACGTAAGGGGACAATGTGTTAGCTTGCAATACCCGCGAGGTCAAATTAAGCCGTGGAGGAACAACTTTGAAAACAATACATTTGTAGTTCTAAATAAGACGCATTATCTCCTCAGTGGCATTAAAGCTAAAGCTAAAGTTAGCAGCAGAGCCGAGTCTGGCACGAGTCAGCAGTCTCGGCATGAACAGTCTGCTATGAGCCGATTTTAAAACAGCAGTTAGTTTTCCACTGGGATCTCTAACGTAATGTATATACTGACTGACACTACGCTGTTTCTATGACGATGTTCATTAGGACGAGTTATAAATACTGCACTTCATTTAGTCCGAGGTTTGTAAAGATGGTTTGTCCTGCAAATTTTTGGGGATATAACAAATTTCAGTTAAAGAAAGTTAATCATCCATCCATCCATCCATCCATCCATCATCTTCCACTTTATCCTCTACTAGGGTCGCGGGGGTTCCCCATGCCCATCCAGTGGAGAACGTTTCGGGCGCTGGGATACACCCAGGACAGGACACCAATCTATCACTGAGCACACACACACTCACACAAACACACTCTGTATGGGGCAATTTAGAGAATTCAACCTTGACTTTGATCCATGTTTTTGGACTGTGGGAGGAAATCAGAGAACCCGAAGGAAACCCACGTGAACACGGGGAGAACATGGAAACTCCACCCAGATTGTGAATCGAACCTGGAATCCCTAGCACTGAGAGAAGAACATGCTAACCACTAAGACGGCATGCTTGAATGCAGCCCTCATTAATAATCTTAAGAATAACAATTTAAATCCAAAACATGCAGATTACACTATTCAAAGCCTATTATTTTTACTCAAGTACAGACTCTGGACACTTATTTCATCACTGTGTGTAAACACACACACACACACACACACACACACACACACACCTGGCTCTGAATCCAAACCAGCCCACACTTACACCACTAGCACCCACCCTTTACCCTTCATACCTGGGACATCGATGAGCTTCTTATATACGTTTAGGAAGGCTGCTTCTGCTTCTTTACTTCTTTTACTGAGAGCATCGATCTGTGAGACAGAGAAAAAAAAGTCAGAACAAATTATTTACAATCATTTCCATTTTGATCCAAAACAACATACAACCATCACAACCTGAGTGTTGGGGTCAGAACTCATGGTTACATACAGCATCTCTGAAGCAATGAAGGTTACGTTTCTTGCTCAAGGACCCACATTGGTAACTTCAGTGAACCTGGTATGTGACCCCACAACCTGCAGATCGATTGCCAAACGCCTTAACCACGGAGCTACCACACCCCTAATAATCAAATAATAATTAAAATGTACACTGATTCTGCGGCACGGTGGCTTAGTGGTTAGCATGTTCTCCTCTCAGCACTAGGGATTCCCGGTTCGAATCCCAATCTGAGTGGAGTTACCATGTTCTTCCTGTGTCCGCGTGGGTTTCCTCCGGGTTCTCCGGTTTCCTCCCACAGTCTAAAAACATGGATCAAGGTCAACTGAATTCTTCAAATTGCCCCATATAGTGTGTGTGTGTGAGAGTGAGTGTGCCCAGCGAAAGATTGGCGCCCTGTCCTGGGTGTATCTGCCCAGCGCCCTGAGACGTTCTCCCCTGGATGGGCATGGAGAACCCCCCCAATGACCCTAATAGAGGATAAAGCGGAAGATAATGGATGGATGGACACTGATTCTGCGGCACGTTCTCCTCTCAGCACTAGGGATTCCCGGTTTGAATCCCCATCTGGGTGGAGTTTCCATGTTCTCCCTGTGTCCACGTGGGTTTTCTCCGGATTCTCCGGTTTCCTCCCACAGTCCAAAAACATGGATCAAGGTCAACTGAATTCTTCAAATTTCCCCATATAGAGTGTGTCTGTGTGAGGGAGTGTGTGCCCAGTGATAGATTGATAGATAGTTTGATAGATTGATAGGGTGCCCAGTGCCCCAAGACATTCTCTCCTGGATGCATCCCCCCCCCCCACGACCCTAGTAGAGGAGTGGAAGATAATGGACACTGATTCTATATTTTACACCCGCTCAAATTTTCTCAGCACTCCCATAAAACATCTGACAGAAACTCAACAGCTTTATTGTCATTGTCATCATCATCATCATCATCATCATCTGGTAATAGTGATCACTTCTAGTCATCATCTCCATTATCATGATCCTCATCACATCTTTATAATCCCCAACATCTGTGTGTGTGTGTGTGTGTGTGTGTGTGTGATGTCACTGTGTAATAATGTTGTAACAACTGATCTCAACAGTACTATAACGGTTATTAAGTTAATAAATGTGTTTTATTAAGCCACTTAGTGATGTTTAGTTTAAACCTGCCAACCTAAAATGAAGCGCTTTAAATCCTCAGCTGGTTCGGTGCTGTGCAGCGGTACGTGATGTCTGTGTGTCTGCTCGCTGCTGATTAGTGCCTTTGGGGACTGGCCTCTGTAAATAAGCTTTATGTAACGCCGCACTGAGAGAGAGCGTACTGAATCACCTCGCGTCTTCCGACTTTAAACGACGGAAAAACAACTGGTGCGCAGCCATGCTGACAAGTTCGCCTCACAGCAGCTGGAGCAGAAACAATGTTTTAGTCCAGCTTGCGTTCTCTGAATGTTCGCCAAACGTCCAGCAGCAGAACAGAACCGTCACACGTTACCATGTGGTGTTGGACAAAGTTTGGTTAGTTCACTCAGTGATGTTTAAAGTGGCGCTGCTGGATTTATTAAACACCTTAGTGCCACTGCTGTTCAGATTAATGTCCACTAGGGCTGCAACAACGAACCGATAAAATCGATAAGAATCGATTATCAAAAGTGTCGACAATAAATTTCGTTATCGATTCGTTGGGTCGCGCAATTTGTGTTTTACTCGCAATGTCTTAAGTGCTTACATCACCTGCAGCGCTTCAATAATGCTAGAAAAAAATAGCGGGTTGAACAGAATGAGGCAGAATCTGCAAAACAAGTTGATAAATCGCACAAATGAAACACAGCCAACGCAGAAAAAAGCTTCCGTTTAAATAATCAAAACTGCAGGAGCACTTCATGCTTCACACATAGAACGTGGAACATGCGAGCTCTGCGAAAATGAATTAACCTGCACAGAACACCACGGTCATGATACACCACCTGAAACTAAACATGTGGAATAGGGCTGCAACACTGAATCGAAAAAAAATAGATAAAAATCGATTATGAGAAGTGTCGATAACGAATTTCGTTATTCATTCGTTGGGTCGTGCGATGACCCACCACCTGAAACTAAACATGGTGGCATCACCGATGAGGATGAAGCTCAACAGCAGAGTAAATCACTACAACATCCCGAGGCTTCATGCTGTTTTTGGTTGTTCTGGATAATAACAGTGATGGAGAACATGTCTTACTTTATATTTTTATTTAATTAGCTTACGCAGTGTTTAAATACAAACTTGTATACAATGGTAATTAATGATCAAGCTTCATGGGTAAATATTTTTTGACAAAATATGCCCTCTATGGGAGTGAGGTAGGACGAGTTGCATTTAGAGGAACACGACTCAAATTTGTGTAATTTAGTATTTTTTTACACAATACACTACATATTGTACCAGTGTGTGTGAGATTTGTGTTTAATTGCTCTTTGGGCTACTTGGATGCCTTAAACTCATACTGTAAATATAACCAGACATTTATTGACCTGCTTAATAACTCTACTGTGTAGCTGGTTTTCTTTATAACTACTGACTTGTAATGTTCTCATTTGCAAGTCGCTTTGGATAAAAGAGTCTGCTAAATAATTAAATGTAAAGACAAGGAAAATTTTTTTTATTTATTTATCCGATTCATCGAAAAAAATAATCGACCGATTAATCGATTATCAAAATAATCGTTAGTTGCAGCCCTATGCTGGAGTCACCGATGAGGATGAAGCTCAACAGCAGAGTAAATCACTACAACATCCCAAGGTTTTTAGTTTTTAAGTGAATTAACGTATCAGTCACTCACACTATGAGAACCAGAGCGGCTTCATGCTGTTTTTGGTTGTTAACTGGATAATGACAGTGATGGAGAACATGTGTTATTTTATATGTTCATTTAATTAGCTTAATAAGTGTTTAAATGTGCTTTAATAAATACATACAACTTGTACATAATGTGCTATTTTGTGCTAATTAATGATCAAGCTTCACGTTTTAATTATTTGATAAAATATGAGTGAAGACACTGGTTGAATTAGTTGCATTAAGAGAGGAATTGGTTGACATATTAGAGTAACTCAAATTTGCGTAATTTAGTATTTTTGTCACACTAAGCTACATATTGTGTCAGTGTGTGTGTGAGATGTGTGTGTAATTGCTCTTTGGGCTACTTGGATGCTTTAAACTCATACTGTAAATAAAACCAGACATTTATTGACCTGCTTAATAATTCTACAGTGTAGCTGGTTTTCTTCATAACTACATAACTACTAATTCATACAGGTGGTGAAGCTTAGTTTTATTGGAACTATAATTCTAATGTAAACAGACGGAACGCCGAGTGAAACAGCGAGAACCCTCCCACAGCGTCAAGCGTCTGAAACACTCACCACTGAACATCCCCCAAAAATAACCAGGATGCCACACGTGGAATAAAATGCAGCTCCTGCTGAACACGTGAGTGTTATTAGAGCAGGGAGTAAAGCCGTGTGTGTGTGTGTGTGTGTGTGTGTGTATGTCAGTTTAAAAGAGAGGATTTATTTCTGTAAATGCTGGAGCTTTGGGAAGCCTCATGCCCAGACCACCATGCCAGCTGGGCATCACACACCACAACGAGGGCAGAGCTGAACCATATGTGCTGCTTCAGGAGCCCAACAACAACTCCACCCTGTATCAGGATTATTATGGGATGAGTACAGTGTAGTCTAAGCAAGGTTTAAAGATTTATACAGTAAAAAAAGAACACACACACACACACACACACACACACACACACACACACACACATATATATATATATATATATATATACATATATACATATATATATATATATATATATATATATATATATATATATATATATATATATATGCACACACGTCCATCCATTATCTTCCGCTTTATCCTCTACTAGGGTTGCGGGGGGGGGGTCCCCATGCCCATCCAGGGGAGAATGTCTCGGGCACTTGGCAGATACACCCAGGATAGGGTGCCAATCTATCACTCACACTCTATATGGGGCAATTTGGAGGATTCAATTGTCCTTGATCCATGTTTTTGGACTGTGGGAGGAAACCGGAGAACCCGGAGGAAACCCACGCAGACACATGGAAACTCCACCCAGATGGGGATTCGAAACAGGAATCCCGAGTGCTGAAAGGTGAACATGCTAACCACTAAACCACCATGCCACCCTACATATATATACATATATATATACATATATATATATACATATATACAGTGGGTTGCAAAAGTATTCATACCCCTTGAACTTTTCCATATTTTGTCACATTACAACCACAAACATAAATATATTTCACTGGAATTTAATGTGAAAGACCAACACAAAGTGGTATACAATTGTGAAGTGGAATGAAAGTTATACATGAATCAACAATTTTTTTACAAATAAAAAACTGAAAAGTGCGATGTGCAAAATTATTCAGCCCCCCTGAGNGCTGAATAATTTTGCACATCGCACTTTTCAGTTTTTTATTTGTAAAAAAATTGTTGATTCATGTATAACTTTCATTCCACTTCACAATTGTATACCACTTTGTGTTGGTCTTTCACATTAAATTCCAGTGAAATATATTTATGTTTGTGGTTGTAATGTGACAAAATATGGAAAAGTTCAAGGGGTATGAATACTTTTGCAACCCACTGTATATATATACGCACATACACATACACACACATGCATAGATATATATATATATATATATATATATATACACACACATATACATAGGGTTATTTTTATTGATGTCTTGGCTGAGCTAATCAGGCTTAGCTAATCAGATTTAAGGACCAAAACTACAGGTTGTATAATAAAGCAATAAGGCATGAGAGGGAATAAATGCAATGACAAACACACACACTCACTCTCACTCTCACACACACACACACGGACACACACACACTCACCTCTGCCTGAAAGCTCTTCAGTAGGGGAGAGACCTGTTTGCGAAGATCCTAAAACACAGAAATGGAAAAAGAATGTTTAAAAGCTGCACTAAAACATTTTAATCACACAATTAAAAAGTAATAAATCAGGATGTAAACTCAGCACTTTTACTTTATCATTACAGAGGCCTGAAATTGTTTTGTGTAAAAATAATACTCACATAAATTATTGTGTGAGAATAATAATGTATGATTTTGCTTATTTGTTCTAAAATAAGAAACACTGCACAGAATGCATTTTTAACAGCAGGTACATAAATATTTCAGATAAGAGAGACCCACACAGGGTCATACATTTATTCAATCTGCAGGATGTTCATCTGAACTGTTATGGTGGCAGACATAGTCATCGTCAGCATCAGATAATGTTTACTTATTCAGGAATTTAATGTCTGGACGATGACGATGATTATAAGGCAATAAAGCATCTCCATCACACCCAGCAGCAAGCTTTTAGAATGAAGGGGTGAACTGGAGCCGATCAAAGCAGGTAAAGAAGGACTGGGAATCGAACCCGGGACCATGTGGCTGTAAGTTGCACTACACTGTGCTGCCCAACGTTAGAGAAACCCAATCATGTCTTCACAAGGCATTCATTAAACAACATTTCTGTTTAAACATGTGACCTTAAAATAACGGCCTTTCTTATTTCACACACTTTCAGGACATGGAGGTCAGACGGGGTCACTGCGGTCACGGTCTGGAGGTGAAAGGTCGAGTGAGGTCAGACTGCAGGTGCAGCTGCTTCAGACTGTCGCTCATTAGGAGCGCGACGGCGCAGCTGAGTAAAACCATGGCTCCTATTTCCCACAATCCCCTGGGACACAACATTCCCAACAACTGACTGCCAATTAGTGTACGTCTGAGCAGTGTGTGTGTTTGTGTTATAATGGACCAATGCTTGAGCAGTTTGTGTATGTGTGAGTGTGTGTTTGACTCTTTGACCCTGTATATGCTGTGTGTGTGT
>JAFMOD010000343.1:1256853-1266853 GCA_019802435.1 Corydoras maculifer
TGAGTGAATGTGACTGAGTGACAGTGAATGAGTGAGTTTGTGACTGTGTGACTGCGCAAGTGAGTGACTGAATGAGTGAGTGAATGTGACTGTGACAGTGAATGAGGGAGTTTGTGACTGAGTGAGTGACTGAGTGAGTTTGTGCCTGAATGATTAAGTGAGTTACTGAGTGAGTAACTGAGTGAATGACAATGTCTAAATGGGTGACTAAGGGACTAAGTGAGGGGTTATACAAGTGACTGAGTAACTGAGTACCTAAATGAATGAATAAGTTAGTGAGTGAATGAGAGACTGGGTGAATGAATGAGTGATTGAGTGAGCGGCTGAATGACAATGACTGAGTGAGTGAATTATATTTCAGTAAATAACATAAAAGCAAATAGTTTCAGAAGTTTCTTTTCAGAACTCTAGCGTTCAGCACTGGCACGTTTCCCAATCGTTGCAGAGCAGCAACCGACTTTTGCCTGCAGCACGAAAAGCGGCCACAAGAGGGAGTGCTAACCTCGTTGCACCGCTCCCGCTGACTGACTGCAGACATTTTTATTGTTCATTGGCCTTGAGGCGCGCTGACAGTCACTTCTCACAAAAGAGCGAGGAACATCAACAATAGCGATAAACCGCTGTGAGTTGCTTTACCTCAGTATTCACAATCAGACCATCATTTAACATCAGCTCATTAATCTGCTGTTCAAGTCAAAGTTCTAACATAAAAGTCTATTTTAAAAACTTTACCGTGTCACAACATATACACCATGCGAAAATAACAAATCTATAATAATAATAATAATAATAATTATTATTATTATTATTATTATTATTATAAAGGAAATAAGAAAAGTTCGGTGTATTTTAATCTAGGGCATCTCTCTGGTAAATCGCTGTGTCGGCAGGGGGCGTGGCTTAACTTCCTGTTTTGTTAATCATCCCCAGAAACAAACTATTTAAATAATCATTTATTCAGACACACACACAGACACACTCTATATGGGCTATTTAGAGCATTCAATTCACCTTGAATCCATGTTTTGGACTGTGGGGGGAAAAGATTGGGATTGGAACAGCATTAGGGATTCCCGGTTCAAATCCCCATCTGGGTGGAGTTTCCATGTTCTCCCGTGTCCGCGTGGGTTTCCTTCCACAGTTCAAAAACATGGATCAAGTCAATTGACTATATAGAGTGTGTATGTGTGTGTGTTTGTGTGAGTAAGTGTGTGCCCAGTGATAGATTGGCGTCCTGTCCTGGGTGTATCTGCCCAGCGCCCGAAACGTTCTTCCCTGGATGGGCATAGGGAACCCCCCCCGCGACCCTAATAGAGGATAAAGCGGGAGATAATGGATGGATAAAGCAAACAATAACCTAGCGGTGGTATAACCTAGCACAATATTAATATATTACCATTTACAAGCTACTACAGTATTGTAACGCACAACAGCATAATACTGTACAGAGTGTGAGTATGTTTACATAAGCTGATGCTTTTATATGACTCGAGGTTGGGGTCAGAAAACAGGGTCGGCCATAATACAGCACGCCTGGAACAAGGGTTAAGGGTTTTGTTCAAAGAATTAAATTGCTAACTTCAGTGGACCTGGGATTTGAACCAACAACCTTCAGATTGATAGCTCAACACCGTAACCAAAGGAAGTGGTCTAATCGGTTTCCTCCTATGGGCATGTGGTAACCCCAGCAGAGCCATCACTATAGATGTACCATCAGTGGAGATGCAATCAGAGGGAACCGTACAGTGCAGTTCTGATCTACATGTGGATCTCACTCGCAACGTTTCTCCATCTTGGAGAGAAAAACGGAGCTGGAACATGAATAGCTGAGAGACAAGTTAATAAAGATGAACATCATCAGATCAACAAAACCTGATACACTGGTTCTACTGTAACCGGAGAACACGCTCTCAATCACATACACAATGAAGAAACACATACACACACAGATAGACAGACAGAGAAACACACACACACAGAAAAAACACACACACACAGGCACACAGGGGAGACAGGCACACAAATTCATACACACACAAAAACGTGAGGACACAATAAAAGCACACACATGTGGGCGCACAAACACATGAACAATCACATTCTCACACACACATGAACACACAACAAAAACGCACATGCATTCACACACACACACACACGTACAGAAACACATGGACACACACAGGCATAAATGCATGCACACACACAATAAAACTACACCCCAAACACATACAATTAACACTTAAATACACATATAGTGATGCCCCCCCCCCCACGAGCTAATAGTGCTAGCTGCTGTGCTACTTTTTATTAACAGCACTGCAAAGCACAGAGCTCACCAAATAAACACATTAGCATCACTCCACACTGTGCTACACTTTACTGCATTCACAGACACTGAGTCATCAGCCAAAGCAGGCGCACACGCACACACACACACACACACACACTCCCTCGCTCTCCATAACAGACACATATAACATCATAATGTCTGCTTGCATACTAAACATAAAGAAAACTAGCTCACGTGTACACACACACTCTCGCACACACACACTCCCTCGCTCTCCATAACAGACACATATAACATCATGTCTGCTTGCGTACTCAACATAAAGAAAACTAGCTCACGTGTACACACACACTAATATGGAAACACAAACACACACACCGGCCAGTGGAAGAGAATTGCAAAGTCAAAAACAGTCGTGGCTCCTCCCCTTTAGGATCTATGATAAGTCGAAAAAAACAAGCGCCAACAATGCAACTAAACTCTAACACACACACACACACACACACACACACACACACACACACACAGTAATCCTTACACTTTGACCAAAATAAATAGAAAAACCATCTGATCCAGTTAGTCATTCAGCCAAATCGGCCTTTCAGGCACCGGTTCCTCTAAATAAGCTGAACAGTATTGTGATGGAGGCAGTGTGTTATGTGTGTGTTATGAAAACCCATCTCCATAATAACAAACACAGAACTTTAAACTGATCAGATGAACCTTAACCTCACACTGCCTGATGAATTCTATACCTACACTGAAGCACGGTGGTGGTAGCATTATGGTGGGTTTGAGCAGCTCTGTATTGTTTAAGAGATTTTTAAAGCGGCACCGTTTTAACAACACTACACATCACACCATACATATTCTGCACATTAAATGAGGTCATTACAAGAAATCTGAGCTCTATTCAGCATTAAGTAGTCATGACAACAATAAGTGCCGCTCTATTAATAACATGCAACACAGCTCTGTGATTAACAGCAACGAGATCCTGACCTGCCTGCTGCAGAGTACATATCACACACACACACTAACAGAGCCAGTCAGTGACATTTCAGACCCTCAGACACAGGGACACACGCCTGCTCCCTCACACATGGACAGTCTAACAAATAAAGAGACACTTCAGACACTCAGACAGAGAGACATTTCATACACAGAGACAGCCACACAGACCCTCAGACACAGACACTTTCACAGAGACAGTCAGAGACCCTCAGACACAGAAACTTTAGACCCTCGGACACAGAGACCCACAGACATCCAGACACAGTCACTCTGACAGAGACAGTCAGAGACCCTCAGACACAGACACTCTCACAGAGACAGAGAGAGACCATCAGACACAGAGAACCTTCAGACCCTCAGATACAGAGACCCACAGACACAGAGTCAGTCAGAGACCCTCAGACACAGTGAACCTTCAGACCCTCAGACACAGAGACATGTCAGACACAGGCACTCTCACACAAACACAGAGACAGTCAGAGACCCTCAGACACAGTGACCCTCAGACACAGTGACATGTCAGACACAGGCACTCTCACAAGAACACAGAGACAGTCAGAGACTCTCAGACACAGTGACCCTCAGACACAGTGACCCTCAGACACAGTGACATGTCAGACACAGGTACTCTCACAAGAACACAGAGACAGTCAGAGACTCTCAGACACAGTGACCCTCAGACAATGACCCTCAGACACAGTGACATTTCAGACACAGGCACTCTCACACGAACACAGAGACAGTCAGAGACCCTAAGACACAGACACCCTTAGACACAGTGACATTTCAGACCCTCAGACACTGAGAGACCCATACAAACACAGAGACACCCGGACACAGACAGTCTCACCCAGATACAGTCAGCAACCCTCAGACACTGACTTTCAAAAGACATTTCAGACACACACACACCCAGACACAGAGACAATGACACAGTGACTTGTCTCTGTGGCACACTCACACAGACACACTCACAGTCCACCGTCACAAACCACTCCAACGTTTCACATATTTTATTTGTGATAAGCTGTTAAGGTAATGAATCAAATCTGTCGTCGTTCAACGCTCTGCCAATAGCGTGATGACTGTAACAAATAAACCTGATTAAAATCAAACGACTTCTACTACGACTTCTAGGGGCCGGGGGGAAGGGGGGGTTGGGAGGCCGAAAAGACTTCACATTTTTTATCACCTCATACATCACAGTGTAAACACTGACGCTGGATACTTCCACTGCACACCTGTACAGTAATGCAATCATGTGCTCATTGTGTGTGTGTGTGTGTGTGTGTGTGTGTGTGTGTGTGTGTGTGTGTGTGTGTGGAGAGGTTGGGGGCAGAGCGGATAGCCTTGGGGCCTGCAGACAGCAAATGGGAATTCCATTTCCCCAGGGAGGCAGCGAGACTCCTGCCATCCATCTCCCTCTGTCTGCACTGCACTTATCTGTCAGTGTGTGTTGTGTGTGTGTGTGTGTGTGTGAGTGTGTGTTTGCATTACACCCCCCGCCTTTCAGTTCTTAATGGTATAGTCCAGAACAGTACTAGATCTCCCTCCTCATGCTCATTCTTTATCTCTCCCCTCCTCCTTCCTTCCTTCCTTTCATCATCAGCAGCAGCCGCCTCCACCCCCCTCCACCTCTCTCTGTTTTCTCTCGCCCTCCTTCCCTCCCTCTCTCCCTCACACTGTATCTCACCCCACCTCCAGCCACGCTACGCATAGATGAGCACGAGATAGCCACTGAATAGCTCTGCCCTCCTTATTTAGAGATAATAGCACCACACACATTCAACTCCGAGAAACTCACACACCGACAAATAGACACAAATATACAAACACACACCCGGGAATGAACACATGAACGCACAAACATGCTCGCATGTACACGGGTCATGATTAATTCGATTTGTTAACGCTATTGGAATGTCCATATCGCGTGCTGATGGGAAACCCATCACATGACCTGCAGTGACGTCCTCCTGAAGCTTAAATAACAGCATTATTAAAGTGCATTACCCGCCTGCACCACGTCACGCTCCAGAAAACCCACCAGGAATCAGAGCAGCGAGGCCAAGTGCTAAACATGGCAAAGCAAAGACGTAAACGAAGAGGACTTCGTACAAAAGAGCAGGGATAGGACAAGTCTGGACATTCGTTACAAGACGATGATGTTCAGTTCCAAGTTTCAAAAACATTACGATAAATTAGGGTGGCACGGTGGCTTTATGGTTAGCACGTTCTCCTCTCAGCGATAGGGATTCCTGGTTCGAATCCACATCTGGGTGGAGTTTCCATGTTCTCCCCGTGACCGCATGGGTTTCCTCCCACAGTTCCAAGAACATGGATCAAGTCAATTGAGTTCTCCAAATTGCCCCATATAGTGTGTGTTCGTGTGAGTGAGTGTGTATGGATTGGCGCCCTGTCCTGGGTGTATCTGCCCAGCCCTGAGAGGGTCAGAAAATGAAAACATTAGAGATCAAACTGAAAGTGTCACATATATATATATATATATATATATATATATATATATATATATATATACCCCCCCCCCCCCCCCCCCCCCCCCCCCCCCCCCCCCCCCCCCCCCCCCCCCCCCCCCCCCCCCCCCCCCCCCCCCCCCCCCCCCCCCCCCCCCCCCCCCGCACATTCCTGTACAATCTGTACTGAGCAGGTCCGTCACACAAGCCCTCTGCATGTAACACTGACACTGCGCACTAACCTGTAACAGCAGCACTACACAGACTGACCTGCACTGTGCACATTCACATGCACATGCAACCGAACATTTCTGTAGCAACAAAAACTCAGAGCTTCAGTGAACAATCCACATCGCCTCATCCTGAAGGCTCCACAAGGGTTACACACTGAAGAAACTGCGGTAGAACTACTGATCTTGTCACATATCATAAATGATGAACACGGTAAGCAGACACACACACACAAATCAGGAGATAAATTCATCCTTACGCCTCCCAAATTCCTCAGCCAGCGAGGATGA
Source organism: Corydoras maculifer (assembly GCA_019802435.1). Lineage (NCBI taxonomy): Eukaryota > Metazoa > Chordata > Actinopteri > Siluriformes > Callichthyidae > Corydoras > Corydoras maculifer. The sequence continues at coordinate 1,263,156 of JAFMOD010000343.1, forward strand.
ACAAAAACACCTCTTAAATCGGTGCCTCATCACTTATGTGAATGTGTGTGTGTGTGTGTGTGTCTGGTAAACAGGCCTGCGTGGTTGGAGTTACATACACAAGGCTATAATTAACCAAGGAGACGCCAGGCAGCTTAAGTGGGCACAGTGCCAACCCAGATCAGGCCTAATTACTCGCTGTCTCTGATCAAGCTGCGCGCACTTGCACACACATACACACACACACACACAACTTGACGAGAATCAGGTGTTCGAGGCACATTAACAGAAAACCTCAGAGCCAGCATCTATTAAATCAACATGCCATGTCCTCTGCTCGTGACTGATGTCACAGTGAAGTGCATGGGGATGCAGATTCCGACTTCAGAGCAGACTTCAGTTCGGTTGAGGCGTATTTGTTCTAATGAAGGTCAGGCTGCAGATTAGTTGCATTGTTCACCTGTATTTGTTTAACTAATGGAGGGAGACGGGGACGAGGCTGCATTTGCTTCTCCGGCGTGACCTTTAAGGAGAGATAAGGGAAGCGGCTTAATGCAGCTCCACTTTCCTGAAAAGCTCTAAATGCTTGAGCGCACAAACGGCGTGCAGCGCCTCAGCGTTCTCTTTTGTAAGGTTTAAATAAGGTGGCTGAGCGGCGGACTGATGGACGGACGGTTTTAAGTGTTTCTGCACCGCCAGCAGCTGTTGAGGAATTGTCTCACACTGTGGGAGAGGTCACCAAAAATAAATGTCTTTAGTGTGTGTGTGTGTGTGTGTGTGTGTGTCAGAAGCAGTGCTGTGCTAACTGATGGCATTTAAATTAGGAAAAGTGTCCTGGGTTATTTTGTTCTGCTTCTGAATTAGATCTGGATCTCTCACTCTAACACTAATATATATATACATACACATACGACTCAATTCACATTCAACTCCCTATACGACACGATTCACATTCAACTCCCTTCATAAAACTCGATTCACATTCAACTCCCTTCATAAAACTCGATTCACATTCAACTCCCTTCATAAAACTCGATTCACATTCAACTCCCTATACGACTCGATTCACATTCAACTCCCTATACGACTCGATTCACATTTAATTCCCTATACTACTCAATTCACATTCAACTCCCTATATACGACTCCATTACCATTCGACTTAATTCACATTCAACTCCCTATACGACTCGATTCACATTTAATTCCCTATACGACTCGATTCACATTCAACTCCCTACATATAACTTGATTCACATTTAATTCCCTATACGACTCGATTCACATTTAATTCCTTATACGACTCAATTCACATTTAATTCCTTATACGACTCAATTCACATTCAACTCCCTACATACGACTCCATTCCTATTCGACTTAATTCACATTCAACTCCCTTCATAAAACTCGATTAACATTAAAGAACCTATATGACTCGATTCACATAAAACTTTCATAAGACTCGATTCACAGGAACAAGACTTTTAAAATAAACTCATATATAATTATATATACTAACCTCCTTTTAATTGTACACATTAATCTTCTTTCACATGCTTTATTTTCACTCAACGTGAAATTGAATCTATTAACATTGTAGCAACCAATATAGAACAGCACTTAATTAATAATAATTATAATAATAACAACAACAGGTGACACGGTGGCTTAGTGGTTAGCACGTTTGCCTCTCAGCACTAGGGATTTCCGGTTGGAATCCCCATCTGGGTGGAGTTTCCATGTTCTCCCCGTGTCTGCGTGGGTTTCCTCCGGGTTCTCCGGTTTCCTCCCACAGTCCAAAAACATGGATCAAGTCAATTGAGTTCTCAAAATTTCCCCATATAGAGTGTGTCTGTGTGAGTGAGTGTGTGCCCTGCGATAGATTGGCGCCCTGGCCTGGGTGTATCTGCTCAGCGCCCGAGACATTCTCCCCTGGATGGGCATGGGGAACCCCACCGCGACCCTAATAGAGGATAAAGCGGGAGATAATGTATGAATGGATAATAACAACAACAACATGGTGAGGTAAACTCATCTCCAGACTCTTTCTGAACTTCCTGCCCCAATTTGAAGGTTGGATCAATCGTGGATCATGTGTCAAATACAATCAAGCATTATAGGCAATGTCTATGACAGATGTATGAAAGACTCAAGCACCCACACACACACACACACCCCTCCTGCTACTCCCCCTTACCTACTCGCTTATAAATAATACCCACCTCATTAATTATTCATTACAACATTCCAAACAACAACGTGCACAATGAGGCTTTGTTTGGCGCTGCGCTGCACCAGACTCGTTACCATCAGCACCAAATAAACAACCTGATTCCCAGATGATGAAGAATAATGAGGACGTTCTACTCCACTAACACGGTTCGAGGAGAGAGCTTTGTGTAGCAGGATCCACCCGACAGACTCGACCACGATAGAATCTATATGTTCTAAAAATGTTTTCAATCCAAACTTTTTTTTTTTATAATAATTAAAACTCTGAAATAAAAAAAAGTTTGAGTGTTTGTGTGTGTTTCAGCGAGTTCATCCATCCATTATCTTCAGCTTTGTCCTCTATTAGGGTCGTGGTGGGGTTCCCCATGCCCATCCAGGGGAGAACGTTTCGGGCGCTGGGCAGATACACCCAGGACAGGGCGCCAATCTATCGCTGGGCTCACACTCACTCACACAGACACACTCTATATGGGGCAATTTTAAAGAATTCAATTGACTTGATCCATGTTTTTGGACTGTGGGAGTAAAACCGGAGAACCCGGAGGAAACCCTAGAACATGCTAACCGTTTTATTGAGTTGAGGCAGAGATTATGAAGACTTCGCTCACCAGCCACTTTCTACCTCAGTAGAGGGGATTTAGATGGGGGGTGTCGAACTCAACTGCACTAAGGGGTCAAGACTCAAAGCACACTTTAGGTCGCGGGCCGAACGTAAAAAATCTTTATTAAACACACTAAAGGAAAATGTTTTCTGAAGACGAATAGGAATAAAAACAGACTGGAATCCCTCCATTTATTCCCACTTAATCCTCTATTAGGGTCACTGGGGGGTTCCCCATGCCCATACAAGGTAGAACATTTCAGGCATACACCCAGGACAGGGCACCAATCTATCTCTGGGCACACACTCACTCACACAGACACACTCTATATGGGGCAATTTGGAGAATTTAATTGACCTTTATCCATGTTTTTGGACTGCGGGAGGAAACCGGAGAACCCGGAGGGGAAAAAAGATGGACTTTGTAGTTCTACAATGCCAGCCTGTAGAACACAAACATAGGGAGCGGTAGCTCAGTGGTTAGGGTGTTGGGCTATCAATCTGAAGGTTGGGGGTTCAAATCCCAGGTCCACTGAAGTTACCAATGTGGGTTCTTGAGCAAGACCCTTAGCCCTCATTGCTCCAGGGATGTTGTGATTAACCCTGTGCTCACCTTGTAAGTGGCTTTGACTAAAACGTCTGCTAAATGGCTGAATGTAAACAGATGGACTACAGGCTGGAATTGTAGAACTACAAAGTCCATCTTTACTGTAAGGGGACCTGAGAACATGGACAATAAGTGGAGCCAAAAGGACATGTGTCCAAACCTTTGACTGGTACTCAAAAACAGAATACATAACTAAAACACATTAAAACCTATGGTCCCCACATCTGATATATACTGTGTTCTATCTGTACACACAGAGAACCGCCGGACCGGGCAGG
>JAFMOD010000343.1:1271853-1349353 GCA_019802435.1 Corydoras maculifer
TGGAGAACTACACCGTGTCATCAGCATGGAAACGTGAGGGGTGCCTCCTGAACCGGTACAGCGAAGCAGCGGAACACGCGAATTCGTTTTATAACCGAGTGAAGGACCTGTATTTAAAATATGTGCTTTGGGCTTTCGCTGACAATAATGCCATACCTTTGAACACACATTTTTGGGCAGGGTGTGTGGCAGGTGATGGCATGCCTCAGAAGAAAAATAAACACGTCAACAAAAGACTGTCTGGCTCGAAAACTCTCTGGCTTGACGGGTCTGCGGCTTCAGCTCAACATTTTTCACATTAGGTCACAAATACTTAAGGATTTCACCTGTTATAACCCACTGGCACATATGACGTTGGGCAAAGCCCCGGTCCTGTAGGGCAGGGGTCATTAAAAAGCAGACCGCGGTCCGGGTCAGACATTGTTTCCTGTGGAACAACATGATTTACAGTTTGTTCTTTCGTCTCTATAGTTCGTGCTTTGCTATGCAGTAAACTCACAGACCAATCGTGCGTGTCGTCGCTCCTCAGACCAATCAGATCTGTGCCGATTCGGGAGCGTGGCGTGTGCATTGAGCCAAAAAAAAAACAAGCAAACAAAATAAAAATAAAAAGTGTATATATTTTTTATATATATTTTTTTACATAAAATGTTTTAAATTTATTAATTTAAATTATTTACTTCATTAATTAAATAATTTATTGGTGTTGGCGGCACGGTGGCTTATTGGTTAGCATGTGCTCCTCTCAGCACTAGGGAGTCCCGGTTCAAATCCCCATCTCCCCATATCCACGTGGGTTCCCTCCGGGTTCTCCAGTTTCCTCTCACAGTCCTAAGACATGGATCAAGGTCAACTGAGTTCTCCAAATTGCCCCATATAGAGTGTGTTTGTGTGAATGATTGTGTGCCCAGCGATGGATTGGTGCCCTGTCCTGGGTATATGTTCGGGCCCAGTGCCTGAAACGTTCTCCCCAGGATGGCCATGGGGAACCCCCCACGACCCTAGTAGAGGATAAAGCGGAAGATAATGGATGGACGGAATTTATTGCTGTATCTTTTCCTCCCACAGTCCAAAAACACGGATCAAGTCAATTGAATTCTTTGAATTGCCCCATATAGAGTTTGTCTGTGTGAGTGAGTGTGTGTCCAGTGATAGATTGGCGCCCTGTCCTGGGTGTATCTGCCCAGTGCCCAAAAGCCCCCCCGCAACCATAGCACAGAATGAAGCAGAAGATGATGGATTGATGTTTGCAATTAGTTTTGTCTTTATCATATCAGTTGTTGAGATGAACTACGAGGCTACCTCACTATACAAGATACATCAAATTAGACATCATGATGGTCTGGACCTTGGCCTGATGACATTTCCTCTAACCGGATGTTAATGAATTCTAATTAAATACTCCTGCTATAAGGGAATGCCTGTGCGCTGTGGCGCACAATGCCAGGATCATGTTAAGGCTGAGTATGTTTGGTGTGTAGAACATGACTGACCTCTACAGAGACCTGACCTCCAGCTGATTATTAAATTACATAACATTACATGAGTTTAATTCCCGGGTTCCACCACTCTGGCTGAAGTGGCATTGGGCAAGGCACCTAACCCCAATTGCTCCCTGGGTTTGCCCACCACTTCGGGCATGTGTGCTCACTTTACACAGTGTGTGTGTGTGTGTGTGTGATTCACAGATAAATGTGGAGGACAATATAGATCACCGTCACATTATGAGGTCATTTAGCTGACGTGATTATCCAAAGCAACTTACAAATATCTATTTATTAATAGAGCAGCTTTACAGTGTTATAAGCCTTTAAACCCCCAACGAGCAAGTTGAAAAGACAGTGGCAAGAAAAAAAACTCCCTGTTATGTTGATATTTTAATGAAGAAACCTTGTGAGGACCAAGACTCAGTGGGGGACTCATCCTCCTTGTGCGGCCAGGCAGCATCAACAGTGTACAGATTGTGTGATGATCAGGTGACCATATTTAACAATTAAAAACTATATAAGTCCATTGAGGGCGTCCTGCAGGACCGCCAGTTCAATAAAACTCCAGGTTCCACCCAGTAATCGTTGTAGCCGCAATGCTTCAGCAGAGCCATGGTGGTGTTGGAAACCTTTTGAGGTCCAGAGCTTCGACCCATTGCCAACCTAGGGGAAAATACACCCAGGACAGGATGCCAATCCATTGCTGGGCACACAATGACTCACAGACACACCCTATATAGGGGCAATTTAGAGCAGCCAGGGTGGCTTGGTGGTGTAGTGTTTAGCACGTCTGCCTCCGGGCGCTGGTGATCCAGGTTTGAACCCTAATCTGGGTGGAAATTCTATGTTCTTCCTACTTGGGTTTCCTCCCACAGTCCAAAAATATGGATTGAAGGTAAATTAAAGGCTCTAAATTGCCCCGCTGTTTATGTGCGTGCTAGATTGGCGCCCTGCCTGGGGTATAATCACCAGAAATGTCATTTATCCACCCCCCCCCCAACCCAACAACCCTCATGCAGGATTAAGCGCAATGGATGGATAATGGATGGATGGATAGCCAATTCACCTTTAATCCATTTGTGGGAGGGAACCTGAGAATCCATGGCGACACGGGAAGAACTCAAGGATTGAGAGGTGGATGTGGTAGCCAACGCTGGTCATGTGACCCATATTAAAACTAAATGAAAAACACAACATTTAATCCATCCATTATCTTTCACTTTATCCTCTATTAGGGTCGGGGGGGGGTTCCCCATGCCCATCAAGGGGAGCACGTCTCGGGCACTGGGCAAATACACCCAGGATAGGTTGCAATCTATCGCTGGGCAGACACTCACTCACACAGACACACACTATATGGGGTAATTTGGAGAATTCAATTGACCTTGATCCATGTTTTTGGACTGTGGGAGGACACCAGAGAACCCGGAGGAAACCCACGCGGACAAGTGGAGAACATTGAAACTCCACCCTACAACATTAAATTAGTGTGCTGATACATGAATCACTGGAGAACCTCAGGACATACTGAATCCCTCTTCCCACCCCCTCATAACCCCCCACCCCATTTCCTAACCCTCCACCCCCATCCCCCCACACCAACTCTAAGCCTGCATTTCATTGGTTTGACATTATTAATAATAGAAGCGCTCTGCTGTGGTGCGCCGAACCTCGACGCCGTAACCATAGCGCACTCCTTTTAATCTGCTGCGCCGACCACCAGCTGAGCACTAACACGTCTGTCGAACATTTTTTTTGTACTCGGCGGACTTTATTAGCATTAATCTTTAAAGCGTTTGACCTTGAGGTCTGAACTTCTTACAAGCTGCATCACAACGCAACACTCGTTTCAGTTCTCCTCAGCTTCTTGAGGACACAGTCAATAAAGAGATCTCACAAAATTCAACTGCTGTTATAAAAAATTTAATAAAATAAATAATAAGCGTTTAAAAGGTTTGTGAAATGTTCTAACCATAAAGTTTAAAAGCACTATAACGTCTCTTACTCACGAGTACAGATCAGTCTGTACATTCCATTTACACTTTTATACAAATCAACTTACAAATGAGAGAACACACCACAATAGTTTTTTTTTTTTAAATGCAGAATTATATATTATAAATCCTGATCATTATACAATCCCACCTTTTATTATTATTAGCATCCATCCAATCCATCATATTCCACTTAATCATCTACTAGGGTCACAAGTTGGTGTGTGTGTGTGGGGGGGGGGGGGGTGTCCCTTATGCCCATCCAGAGGAGAACACTGGGCATATACACCCTAACACAGACAGACACACAAACTGTATGGGGCAATTTAGCATTCAATTGACCTTTATCCATGTTTTTGGACTGTGGGAGGAAACCAGAGAACCCGGAGGAAACCCACGCGAACATGGGGAGAACATGCACCACTAAGCCACCGTGCTGCTCTATTATTATTATAAAATTTTTTATAACAATGAATTTGTGGAAGAGATGTCTTTAGAGGGGTTTAGTGGTTAGCATGTTCTCCTCTCAGCGCTAGGGATTCCAGGTTCGAATCCCAATCTGGGTGGAGTTTCCATTTTCTCCCTGTGTCCGCGTGGGTTTCCTCCGGGTTCTCCGGTTTCCTCCCACAGCCCAAAAATATGGATGGTGAGGTGGAACCACCAGGCAACATTCACCACTGGAGTGAAGTGAACGAGTTGGAGTATATATTGGAAATAAGGAGTGAAGGTAAGAGGGGGCAGATCCAGAGACTGTCCTGTAGGCTATGATATAAACGCCCATCAATATCAACCGATAAACTTTTTGAGCTCCCAACCCACCGCGGCACTCCAGCACCACGCTCCGTGTGAGGGAGGATCATCAGCCAACAGGAACGCAGTGAGACTAAACACAAGGGGGAGAGGGGGGTATTTGGGACACTGGCATGGGGAGGGCACGTGGGCACACAGACGGCTGATTGTGAGCCGGTATCGTTGCGTGCGAGCTGAGAGGCTTCGGTCATGCCCCCCCCGACACCGTGATCTTTATCCGTGCGCTGCTGCGAGTAGGTTTGTGCAGACGGAGGGCAGAACGTGGGGCGTGGGCCCACGCCCGGCTTGCACAAAGGCGCAAATAAGCGCGAACACCTACAGTACGGCATCGCGCCATACGCTCCGCCACGTCCTGTCTAACGCGAAGACTCTCGTACCACGCACCTGCCGTTTCCTGCGCATGGTTTTACCCCAACCCCTGAGAGAAGGTATCAAACGATGGACGAGTGTGGGGGGGTGGCACATGGGGAACTGGTTAAATGCAGCACTGCACCGCCGTTACCACAACACAGGGCGAGCTGTGCATCCGATCGAAAACCGCAGTGCATCATGGGTCGGTCGCACTCGCACTGTACAAACCAACTTTATACACAACTGATCGCTATCTCAATGCTCCTCTCAATATCAACCACATGATTTAAGCCCCGCCCCCCCACCCGGACATTGTGCACTGCCACTTATTACACGTCGTCTCAGAGTTTTGGAGTTAATAGAGCTGCACACTTAACCTCAACCCCCACCATGACCCCAACCATCGTTTGTCTTGGTTGTCTAATTAAAATGAGCTTTTTAGGTTTAATTGCTAATAAAACCAGATAAATTATGGTTCACTCGAGGGAATTTAAGAATAACCAACGAGCACTCCGAGTCCCCCCCTGCCCCCTGCCACTTGCCCCCACCCAACACCAACTTTATATACAACTGATCACTATCTCGGTGCTGTGCCCACAATCAACTACATGATTTAAGCTCCGCCCCCTCCGGACATTGTGCACTGCCACTTATTAAATGGCGTCTCAGAGTTTTGGAGTTAATAGAGCTTTTTAGCTTTAATTACAAACATCCATCCATCCATTATCTTCCGCTTTATCCTCTAGTAGGGTCGCGAGGGGGTTCCCCATGCCCATCCAGGGGAGAACCTTTCGGGCGCTGGGCAGATACACCCAGGACAGGGCGCCAATCTAATCGCTGGGCATACACTCAGTCACACAGACACACTCTCTATGAGGCAATTTGGAGAACTCCGTTGACTTGATCCATGTTTTTGGACTGTGGGAGGAAACCGGAGAACCCGGCGGAAACCCACACGGACACGGGGAGAACATGGAAACTCCACCCAGATTGGGATTCGAACCGGGAATCCCTAGTGCTGAGAGGCGAACGTGCTAACCACTAAGCCACCGTGCCGTGTGATTACAAACAAAACCAGATAAATAAGGTTCACTCGCCAAAATGAGGGAACTTAAGAATAACCAACAAGCACTCCGAGACCCCCCCCCGCCCCAACCCAACACCAGATCAGATCTATATCTATCAGAGTGTGAGCTGTCAGACTTCAGAGCACAGAACTATAAACGGATTAAAGGCCGTCGTTAACACCAAAGCCAGATATCGATTGGCTTCTCTTCCAGGTGAGAGCTTCATCTGCGGCGCGTTTGTGCTGACAGGGTTTCTTCAGCCAGCAGCAGGAGCGACCTACTTTAGCTCTTTTACTCTGTCAAGTGGTGAACAAGGTGACTCCCCCCACCTCGCAATCTCCCGCCGAGCTACGGGGCACCTGGACGGCCTTCGCTGGGGGAAAGGAAATGACCCGGATTCAGATCCACATCATCTGTGGAGGATGCACATTGGCGCTACCATCTACAACAGAGAGTTCTGTGTGTGTGTGAGTGTGTGTGAGACTTACATGTATCACCTAATTAAAGGTTGGTTGTTAATTCGTATAACAAGTTCACTAATGAGGAGGTTCAGGTAAGAACACAGCCATGAGGCAGCATAGGGTTTGAACCTGCAACCTGCAGATTGAGAGCCCAACACTCCAACCACAAGTATGGTTTTTAAAATGCTGTTCACGACTAATCGAGGGATGAAGAGAGTCAGAGAGAGAGAGAGAGAGAGAGAGAGAGAGAGAGAGAGAGAGAGAGAAAGACGGAGAGGGAGAAAGAGTCAGATAGAGAGTCAAAGAGACCGTGAGAGTCAGAAAGAGAGGGAGAAAGAGTCAGATAGAGAGTCACCATATAAACCCTATTCCTCACTCCATACACACACATTTCGTCTGTTTTTTTTTTAATTTATTCATTTATTTCATTTTATTTATCCCCCCCCATTACTATATATATAATATAATACTTACATTTTTCATATAATCATTACTATTATTATCTATTTACACACACACACACACACACACACACATATATAATCTTTATTACTGAATGAACATAACTTGCATTTGTTTATTTATTCCTGTGATTTCATCTGTATATAATATGCTTTGACAATACAAATGTAAACATTTATGTCAATAAAGCAAATTGAATTGAATTGAGTCAAAGAGACAGCGAGAGTCAGAGAGTCAAAGAGACAGCGAGAGAGTCAGAGAGGGAGAGAGAGTCAGATAGAGAGTCAGAGAGGGAGTCAGCAAAAGAGCAAAGGAGTCGATGAGGGAGCGAGTGAGTCAGAAAGCTTTAGAGAGTCAGAAAGGGCACGAGAGAGACAGCAAGAGTCTGAGGGGAAGCCAGTGTCATCAAGTCAGAGAGGGAGTCAGCGAAGGCGCGAGAGAGGCAGTGAGAGTCAGAGAGGGATCGGGGGAGTCAGAAAGACAGAACACAATAGATCAGAATCCATAAGAAACAAACAAAAAAAGCGACAGAGAGAGAGAGAGAGAGAGCGCAAGAGAGAGCGAGAGACAGAAAGTCCAAGAGCAAGTGAAGAGCTAAGGGGAGTGGAAAACACAACATGACTGATGTTCCAACAGCTTCACGATCAGAACAATTACAGAGCTGTGTGTTTACATTAGAACTCATTACATAATTAATCCGCATCATTATTTACACAGCGAGTAAACAAAGCTCTGTTTTACATCATTAACATTAAATACACAAATCATTACCATCATCATCATCATCATCATCATCTACACAAGGCCACGAACCAAAGAAACCAAAGAATGTGTTTGTGTGTGCGCCCAGTGATTGAATCATGTGATACAGTGATAGATACTGGATGTATCCGCACAGCACCCAAAATGTCCGACACCGTCCCGCGACAATAAGGTATAATGAATGAAAGCATGAATAAATATTAAATTCAATATTAAATATAAATATTTTTTAACTGTTAGTTAAAGTCAATTCTGTGCAGTAGCATTAGCTTGGAAGCTTGAAACACACACACACACACACACACTGAGTGACGTGAGCATACTCACCCGGAGCAGTGGGCAGCCATGTATATGATGAGGCCGTGGCAGGCTTGTGGTTCAGGAATCAGCCGTGTGACCTGAAGGTCCCCAGTTCGATCTGTAGTCCCCAAGTATCATATCATGGCTGAAGTGCCCTTCAGCAAGGCGTTATACCTGGTATAATGCCACAAAATTAAGGTGCCATGCTTTCGGTGTATGGCACCTTAATTTCGTTATACCTGGTATAATGACAATAAAGATATTCTGATTCTAATATGCCGCCCGGGGAGCGATTAGGGTTAGTCGCCTTGCTCAAGGGCACTTCAGCCATGATATGATACTTGGGGACTACAGATCGAACTGGGGACCTTCAGGTTCCTGAACCACAAGCCTGCCACGGCCTCATCAGACCTCAGACTGAGCGCAAAAGTATTCCACAAAGCATCAAGTTAACAGATAAACACACAGCCATAATATGATCCGCTACTTCCTGTAATCGATTGTTCACTGGCTGCGATAATCACAGGGACCGTCATCACACACACACACACACACAGCTATCTATATAGACATTTCCTAGAATGATGACTTTCTGTCTGCGCTTGTTTATCTGCAGGCGGCTAGTAATGAAACACTTTCTACACAAACTGCATTAAACTTACAGAGAGCTTTATACTTCACTCCATTACATTCCCATGTATTTTTTTTAAATAAGTGATCAAACTAACAGAAACAGAAATACCATTTCTGATACCACAAATTTCCGTTGATCAATGCTAATAATACACCAACTAAAATGTTTTTGAAAAAAAAATTTATTATATAAATACACATATATAAAGCACATATTTGGCACTCTGATTCCTTCTTGCGGAGCGGCACGGTGGCTTAGTGGTGAGCATGTTCTCCTCTCAGTGCTAGGGATTCCAGGTTTGAATCTCAATCTGGGTGGAGTTTCCATGTTTTCCCCGTGGCTGCGTGGTTTTCCTCCGGGTTCTCCGGTTTCCTCCCACAGTCCAAAAACATGGATCAAGTCAATTGAATTCTCCAAATTGCCCCATTAAGAATGTGTGTGTGTGTGTGAGTGTCTGGGAAGAAACCGAAGAACCTGGAGGAAACCCAGGTTCCAAAACATGGATTCAATGTAAGTTACATGCTATAAATTGCCCCTATATATATATGTGTGCATGTGTGTGAGTGTGCCCTGCGATAGATGGATAGGCACCATGTCCTGCCCAGCGCCCAAAACGTTCAACCCCCCCCACGCCTAATAGAGAATTAAGTGGAACATAAAAAATGAAAGCATAAATAAATAATATTTTCATATTAAGTTAGTTAAATTCTATTCAGAAGACACGTACGTTCACCAAGTAGTTTTAAGCCACTGGAATCATTTATAAAACCCGATCAAATGCAGATATAGAATCCATGTAGAGATTCTCCTCCTGGTATGAGGTAGCAAATGACAAATGACAATTTCTTGGGGAACAGCGACGCATCCTGAGATCTTCATATTCCGCCGAGTGAGAGACGAATCAAGAGTAGGATCTCTGGGATTAATGTCCGCTATCTTACAAGAACGCGATCCGGGCCTCTAAAAGCAGATCGGGAGGCGAGCGTGGCGATACCAGTCTGAAAAATGGTGGCAAGCGGCTCGAGACAGAGCGCTGCTGGGATTAATAACATCCAGATGTTGTGCAGAGAAAAAGACAGCGAACTGGGGGTGCAGAGACACAGATGGATGGGACTAAGTGGTCAGGCTTATAGACAAAGAGGCATAAACAATAAAAACTAACAATAACTGCGGTCTCCCAGAGCAGGAGCTATCTGAGTGATTACCGCTGCTGCAGGGACGAACGAGTCCGGAATGAAGCCATTTTCCAGGAGGCGCATGCAGTTAGGGAATGTCTTGTCCCATCTAAATCACCAAACCATTACAGTAAGCATCAGGTATTGAAAAATATATGAACGTTAGAGCCAGGACTATGAGATGGAGGGGCACCGAGCAACATGACACAGCTCTATGATGTATAAAGCAAAAGGTTAGAGGGCTAGAAGACACGATAGGCTGGCTAATGGAGCACAAAGCCAAACGGTACGAGGACGAGGAGGGCTACGACAGGAGCCATGAGGTACAGGGTACAGGTTTATGTAGGTTTTTAGGAGTCTGGACAGCATCAAAAGCCATTTCCCGACAGGACTGGTTACAAACGATGTGGTCATTAGGTTCTGGCAGCTGAGCATCTTCAATACATATGTCGGTATGTGTTTGAAATGTGGGAGGAATCTAGACCCTCACCCACTGTGGCGCCCACGAGGTTTACGAGGTACAGAGCCATGAGGTGCAGGAGTACATGGCGAAGAGGTTGAAAGCTACATGCACACAAGCACGGGCCTACGAGCTTCAGGAGGTACTGGATTAAGGGGATACACGGTACATGGTTAGACAAGCAAGAGAGAGAGAAAGAGAGAGAGAGAGAGAGAGAGAGAGAGAGAAACGGGGCAAAAGGGACACGAGGCTATGAGGAACGAGGCTTCTGATTACATCACCACAAAGGGCAACAGAGCTACGAGTTTCCAAGCTACCAAAAATACAGGCATACAAGGTACATACTTATACCAAGTGATGGGGTAATAGGAGTACAAGGGGGTAATAGGACTACAATTTGGGTAAATTGTATTATAGAGATGCGAGGATGACGGGGTAACAAAGTACAAAACTATAGGTTACAGTGATGGTTACTAGGGTAACAGCTACAAGTTTCCAAGCTACCAAGAATACAGGGATACAAGGTACACACTTATACAGAGTGACGGGTTAATAGGAGTACAGGGGGGTAACAGGACTGTAATTTGCAAGAATGTTCAGTTTCATGAGAAATGGGATTATAGGGATACGAGGACGATGGGGTAAAGAAAAAAAAACAAAAAACAAGGTACAAAACTATAGGTTACAGTGATACCGGGGTAACAAAACTACGAGTAACAGGACTGTTACTGTATTGAGTTTCAGGGCACAGAGGTTTAGGAGTAACAGCATTAAAGGGATAACAGGACAACAGGGACACAGGCCTGCGAGGTATAAAGCTTCTGATCACATGGTTACCGGGGTAACAGAGCTACAAGATTTTAAGCTACAAGGACAAGGGATAAGCTACAAGGGATACAAGGTACACACTTATACCAAGTGATGGGGTTACGGGGGTAACAGGATTACAATTTGCAAGGATGTTGAGTTTCAGGGTAAATGGAATTATAGGGATGCGAGGATGATGGGGTAAAAAAACAAGGTACAAAACTGTAGGTTACAGTGATACTGGGGTAACAAAACTACGAGTTTCAGAATTACAAGTTACATGGAAAGACACAGTAATGAAGGACCAGGAGTAACAGAACATCACTGTATTAAGTTTCAGGTTTAGGAGTAACAAGATTTAAGGCATACGAGGTAACAGGGCAACAGAGATACAGGGCTGCAAGGTATAAAGCTTCTGATCACATGGTTACCAGGGTAACAGAGCTACAAGTTTTTAAGCTACTGAGAATACAGGGATACAAAGTACACACTTTGTGACAGGATGGGAGAAGTATAGGGGTAACAGGACTATAATTTGCAAGGATGTTGAGTTTCACTAGAAATGGGATTATAGGGATGCGAGGATGGCCGGGAAACAGGACAGATGCATACATTTTAGTGGGGTAACAAGGGTACAAATTAACAGGATTATTACTATACAGCGTTTCAGGGCTCAGAGGTTTAAGAGTAACAGGATTAAAGGGATACAGAGGTATGAGGTATAAAGATCCTAATTACAGCTACACGTTTTAAGGCTACCAAGAACACAGGGACACGAGGTACAAACTTATACCAGGTGACGGGATAATGAGGGTATGGGGTAACAGGGCTACAATTTGAAGGGTTCTTGAGTCTTAAAAGAAATGGTCTTATAGGAATACAAGGATGATTTTGGGGTAACAGAGTGACAAGTTTCAAGCTACCAGGTACAAACTTATACAGAGTGATGTGGTAATAGGGTTACAGGGCTACAATTTGAAGGGTTCTTGAGTTTTAAAAGAAATGGAATTATAAGGATACAAGGATGATGGAGTAACAGGACAGAGGCATACATGTCTATGTGTTACCGGGAGTAACAGAGCGACAAGTTTTCAAACTACCATGAATACAGGGACACAAGGTACAAAGTTAAACCAGGTGACGGGATAATGAGGGTATGGGGTAACAGGGCTACAATTTGAAGGGTTCTTGAGTTTTAAATGAAATAGGATTATAGGGATACAAGGACGATGGAGTAACAGGACAGAGGCATACATGTCTACGTGTTACCGGGAGTAACAGCGAGTTTTAAGGCTACCAAGAATACAGGGACACAAGTTACAAACATATACTGGATGATGGGGTAACAGGGCTACAATTTGAATTTCTTGAGTTTTAAAAGTAATGGGATTACAGGGATGCAAGTAGTGATCGACCGATATGGGTTTTTTAACGGCCGATGCCGATATTTAGACGACAGAAGTGGCCAATGGCCGATATATAAAGCCGATATTACCAGTTATTATTGCAACTAATAAAGTACAATAATAATAAACAAGACACAAAAGTAATCAGACAGTTTATCACTGTCTACTCTACTTTTTGTAATATAGAGTGCAATATTAAAAACATGCAACTTTAAATTACACATTATTAATTAAAGTTTCAGTGTACCTAAACATAAGCAGCATCTTTTCAGAATGAACATTTATTGATGAACATTGCACAATGCACACAGAACTACATTCAATGAACTTTTTGAACTAATGAGCCAATTTAGCTAATTTAGATAACTAAATAAAATATTAACAAACAAATATTGTAGTTTGTAGTGTGAAAAAAAGTACTTATTTGAATATCTGAAGAAAAAAATTAAATGAACTGAACTTTGAACTAGTTCAGAATTTAAATTGTTAAGTTTGAACAAATGTTGACTTTGAGCATGTATGAACTGAACTTGAACTAATTCAGAAAAGCTGTGAACTAGCACCACACTGCCTGTAAGCTAGCGTCAGCTAGTGCTAGCGATATATAGCGTTAGCTAGCCAGTTTAACAAAATTGCCCTAATTATACAAACAGTAAACACTGTATATGTTACAAATAGCATCCCAGAACATTATTATAGCGTTAGCTAGCGCTAATTAGTATTAGTTGGCCAGTTTACCTGTTCAAGTGGTTGCTAAGGTTACAGTTTTAAATATAACTATTGGCATTTTCTCTCTAAATAACATAATCGCTCTAATTATGCAGACAGTAAACACTTTATACTTTACAAAGAGCAGCCAGTAACAAATACTGAGAGTTAAAAGAGAAACCGTTTTCTCTCTTGAGGCGTAGCATAGTTTCAAAACACCAACGGTCCATCCGCTTGAGCATTGCCCGACGTTCTGCCGGAAGAACACTAGGGGTCACTCAAATGACTGAATTCAGTCATTGAGCCAGAATGACGGAGCTGCCCACAGCATTGCGTGTAGGCATTGTTTAAATATCGGCCTTGTGCGCTCAAATATTGGCCGATGCCGATTATCTAAAAATGCCAAAAATCGGCCCGATTGATCGGCCGGCCGAACAATCGGTCGATCACTAGATACAAGGATGATGTAGACATGTAGACCTCTGTCCTGTTACTCCGTGTTACCGGTGTAACAGAGCGACAAGTTTTCAAGCTACCAAGAATACAGGGACACAAGATACAAACTTATACCAGGTGACCGGGTAATGAGAGTATAGGGTAACAGGGCTACAATTTGAAGGGTTTGTGAGTCTTAAAATAAATGGGATACAAGGATGACCAGGTAACAGGACAGAAAAATACATCTCTAGGTGTTACTGGGGTAACAGAGCGACAAGTTGTAAGGCTTCCAAGAATACAAGGTACAAACGTACAGTTTACCGAGTGGAACAATGAGGATAGAATACAATACAGGATAGAATACAACATACGAAGATCCTGGTTGACAAGGATTTCTAGGATACATGGTACAAAGCTATACAAGGTTGTGACGAGGTTACAGGAGTCAGGAGGAGGCAATGAGCAGAGTTCTAAGGATACAGAGCTGCAAAGAATGATGTTCTAAAGCAGTGTGATACAGGGTTACAGAACACTGTAACAAAGACGAGGAGTCATTTGAAGGCTCAGCTGTCACTTCCTAACTCTTTTATTTTCTACATATTGAACACGACAGAAGGAGCATCTAACAGCCAAAGGACTTTTTGGACCGTGGACCAAATATCTCATGAGAAGCATGTCAAATATCTGCGATGGCTCTTTAGTTTTTCAGTTAATAAACAAATCCATGAAGTAATAAAAGGAACCGTCCCGCTGTTTATATTAATCTGTATTTTTATTAACGGTACAGGATTGTATTGTGTGATACGCATTGATACGAGTGTGAAGCGCTCAGAGGTGTGAGTTATTGTCAACGATGTCACAGCTGGACAAACGGCTCAGCCAATCAGATTTAGAGACTTTTCCTACCTCCATCCATCCATTATCTTACGCTCTATCCTCTACTAGGGTCGCGGGGGGGGGAATCCAGGGGAGAACATTTTGGGCACTGGGCAGATATACCTAGGACAAATCTATCACTGAGCACACACTTACTCACACAGACACACTCTATATGGGGCAATTTGGAGAATTCAATTGACCTTGATCCATGTTTTTGGACTATGGGAGGGAACCGGAGAACCCAGAGGAAACCCATGCGGACACGGGGAGAACATGGAAACTCCACACAAATTGGGGTTCAAGCCGGAAATCACTAGTGCTGTGAGGAGAACATGCTAACCACTAAGCCACCATGCCACTCCACCGTGCCTACCTGTTTTTTAAAATAGTACAATTAACATGGAATATAATGGGCGGCACGTTCTCCTCTCGGCACTAGGGATTCCCGGTTCGAATCCCAATCTGGGTGGAGTTTCTATGGTCTCCCCTTGTCTGTGTGGGTTTCCTCTGGGTTCTCCGGTTTCCTCCTACAGTCCAAAAACATGGATGAAGGTCAATTGAATTCTCCAAATTGCCCCATATAAAGTGTGTTTGTGTGAGTGAGTGTGTGCCCAGCGATAGATTGGCGCCCTGTCCTGGGTTTTTTTATTAATTATCAGAACTTCAAAAGGTACACAGAATATGAGACGCCAACTCACAGAGGTCTATGGACCACTTCATAGTGTACTACGTCTGGACCCTTCAAAGACTACTTACAGTGAACTACAAAGTGAGCCAAGCTCACCAGTGAGAAATCAAACACAACAAAATCTCTGACGTACTACATAGTGCACTATATCAGTGAACTACATCAGCCTCGCTCTACGAGTCTCTGCTGCGGTCCTACATTATTAACCTAACCTGGGGTGAGAAGCCCCACCAACAGCAGACTGAAACCCACTTTGGAGTAGCCCTGTGCTTTCATCTGCGCTTCATGGTGGAGAGTGGGTGCATCTTACATCAGCAACAACCACTTCAAACGCTCGCCGACTCCATGTGTGATGATTAACGCCCCTGAAGCCAGCACTGCTGCTGACTAGCTCCGCCTTCCGGGTCAGAGATCTGTTAACTAACGAATGAGATCAGATAAGGTCCTATGAATCGACAATCGCAGAAACCAGAACCCTACAGCTCAAAACTCATGTACAGCCTTACACATCGATTGCCAAATAATATTAAGAACGTAGTTTATTCATTTATTCCATCCATTATCTTCCGCTTTGTCCTCTACTAGGGTCGCGGTGGGGTGGTTGCTTGTGCATCTGTGTGTGCCCAATCTTGGGTGTATCTGCCCAGCGCCCGAAACGTTCTCCCCTGGATGGGCATGGGAACCCCCCCCCCCCGACCTTAATAGAAAATTAAGCAAAAAAAAAAATTATAAATGCGTATAAACATTGGGTGGCACGGTGGCTTAGTGGTTAGCATGTTCTCCTTTTAGCACTAGGGATTATCGATTCGAATCCCAATCTGGGTGGATTTTCCATGTTCTCCCCGTGTCCGTGTGAGTTTCCTCCGGGTTCTCCGGTTTCCTCCCACAGTCCAATAACATGGATCAAGGTCAACTGAATTCTCCAAATTGCCCCGTATAGAGTGTGTATGTGTGAATGAGTGTGTGCCCAGCGATAGATTGGCGTCCTGTCCTGGGGGTATCTGCCCAGCGCCCGAAACGTTCTCCCCTTGATGGGCATGGGGAACCCCCCCGCGACCCTAATAGAGGATAAAGTGGAAGATAATGGATGGATGGATATAAACATTATAGATATGCCATGATGATTTAATTTTCAGGCCTTGTTTAATTTAAATACTCTACATTTTACCATGCACATTGTTTCTGATGATGAGAATTTTGGTGAATGTTTAAGCACATGACATCACTGATTAACAAGGCAGGAGGCTGGGAGCACGAAAACAGCACAAGGCAGATTTTTGTGGTTGATCTTGCATGTTGCACTAAACCGTCTCTGTTGTTACTTATGTTTATGGGCACCCTGCTTGCCTTCCCACACACACACACACACACACACACCCCCTCCTCCCACCGATGAAATCACACGTTAACAACATGCACACAGTAACACGCAAGCTGACAACATCCCATTGTGTATGGCTTTGTTTTCACAACAGGCGCGGTGGGAGTGGGGTGGGGGCGCAGTGGGAGGAGGGGTGAACAGGGTGGGCTCGGTGCTCCAGGGTGGGAGTTGTACTTTATTAATGAAATTCTTTTAAACTTCAATAAGCAGCGCTCGTTACATAATTGCACACTGGTACTGCTACACACACAGAGATACACAGTGAAATATGCACAGGCATGCAGAGACATCTGTGTGTGTGTGTGTGAGACCTGTGTTTTGTGCACACAAATTCGCATGCAGCCATATGCACGCACCTCTTTGCGCCCCCACATGCGCCGACCTTCTCAAACCTCCATATGCGCACACCCTCATATGCGCACCCCAATATGCGTGCACCTTTCTGCGCCCCCATATGTGCCCCTCTCCACACCCCACTATTTGCACGCAACCCAATATGCACGCACCTCTCTGCATCCCCATGTGCGCAGGCCTCATCAAACCTCCGTATGCGCACACCATTCTGCACCCCCATATGCACACACCCCTCTCTACACCCCAATAGATGCACACCCTTCTGCGCCCCTCCCAGCACCCTTCTCCGCAACCCAATAGGCACGAACCTCTCTGCATCACCATGTGCACAGACCTCCTCGAACCTCGCGCACACCATTTTGCACCCCCATATGCACACCACAATGTGTACATCCCTCTCCACAGCCCAATATGCGTGCACCCTTCTGCACCCCCATTTGTGTCCCTCCCCACACCCCACTATTTGCACGCACCCCAATATGCGTGCACCCTTCTGCACCCCCATTTGTGTCCCTCCCCACACCCCACTATTTGCACGCACCCCAATATGTGTGCACCCTTCTCCGCAACCCAATATGCATACACTTCTCTGCGCTCCCACGTGCGCAGACCTTCTCGAACCTCCGTATGCGTGCACCCTTCTGCACCCTCATATTCGCATCCCAATATATGTGCACCACTCTCCACACCCCAATATGCGTGCACCTCTCTGCAGCCCCATGTGCGCAGACCTCCTCGAACCCCCGTAAGCACGCACCCTTCTGCCCTCCGTAAGCACGCACCTCTATATGCACGTACCTTTCCATGCCCCACTATTTGCGCACAATATGGGTACCCTTCTCTGCACCTCGATATGCACACACGCCACCCTTCTCAACACCCAAACATGCGCACACCTATCAGCGACCCACATGTGCAAACACCTCTTAGTGGCCCGATTTGACCCCACATGCACACACCCATCAGTGCTTTCTTTCTGTGTGCCCCGAATTTCAATCATTAATATTTACACCATTATTACTAAGAAGATATGTTACTACGAAGTTACTCCGTTTTGTTAAATAATCTGTGATGGAGGTAAATCATCTCCTGATTATACAGTTCTAATCCCACCAGTTCTTCACAGTCACTCTGTTTAAAAAGCTCAAGCTCTTCTGCTGCTAATGGAACGAGTGCTTTCCCTCATCGCTGAGGAAGACATGAGGGGGGGGGGGTCTGCGAGAGGAGGCCAAACTAAACAGAACACCAGCTAGTACACTTCAGAGATCCACAATGCCATTTCTCCTTATTAGTGCAACATCAAAGAGCATCAGTGTCAGGTTAATGAGGGAGAGTAGTGGGAGGGATGAAGCTTCGGGGGAAAGAAAGTGAAGATTATGAGAGGTGTGCAGAGACGCACAAAGAGAACATTCCTTCAACAAACTTCTCAAACGGTGTCATCCGCGGTGTTTTAAGGTTACGATGTCGCGTCACTAAATTGACGATCTCCTTCCAAATGCTTGTGGAACGTTAAGGAGCCAAGTCAGGTAAAACTACTGATCTGAATCTGTAAGCAATCAGAAACTGGGTGATGATCGTAACTAGGGGTGCGGATCTCTCAGTGTCTGGTGGTTCGATTCGATTTTTGAGGTCACGATTCAATTCAGAATTGATATTTCAGTTTTTTCTTACATAAAAAAAATATCCATCAATGAACAAACCATTCAAAATATATGAATACAAAAGTTTACCATGGTGCATTAACCTTTAATCGAAACTAAAATACAGACTTATAGTGCATTTATATTTTGCAAATCTCTAAAAGTTAACATTAAAAGTAAAAAAAAAATACTTCAGTCTTTTTAACTATATTGTAGGGGTGCGAATCTCTCAGTGTCTGGCGATGCGATTACATTTTTGAGGTCACGATTCGATTCAGAATCGATATTTCAGTCCAAATGGTCTTTAAATATTGTTTAAATGATGTGATCGACAAGATGAAACCACAATGTAAACAAATAGAATGTTTATTTCAAACAATACTTTCAGGTTCCTTCCTGTATCAAATCCTTGTGCATCATTTTATATTTATACAAAAATAGGATTGAGCTAAATTAAAATGAGCAGTATGAGGTTCGCTTAGCTGCCTGGCTTTTTCTTGCAAAAAAAAACATCAATGAACAAATAATTCTAAATATATTAATACAAATGTTTAACATAGTGTATTAGCCTTAAATCGGCGGCACGGTGGCTTAGTGGTTAGCACGTTCGCCTCTCAGCGCTAGGGATTCCTGGTTCGAATCCCCATCTGGGTGGAGTTTCCATGTTCTCCCCGTGTCTGCGTGGGTTTCCTCCGGGTTCTCCGGTTTCCTCCCACAGTCCAAAAACATGGATCAAGTCAATTGAATTCTCCAAATTGCCCCATATATAGTGTGTTTGTGTGAGTGAGTGTGTGCCCAGCGATGGATTGGCGCCCTGTCCTGGGTCTATCTGCCCAGCGCCCGAGACGTTCTCCCCTGGATGGGCATGGGGAACCCCACCGCGACCCTAATAAGCGGAGGATAAGCGGGAGATAATGAATGAATGAATATTAGCCTTAAATCCAAACTAAAATCCAGACTTATAGTGCATTTATATTTTGCACATCTTTAAAACTTAACATTAAAAATAAAACATATACTTTTTCATTTTTTTATCTATATTGTAGGGGTGCGGATCTCTCGGTGTCTGGAGATTCGATTCGATTCCGATTTTGGAGGTCCCGATTTGATTCAAAATCGAAACTTAACCTTAAAAAAAAATAATCCATACATCCGTCTTTTTAACTATATTGCACCAACATTCAAAACTTAACCTTAAATGTTAAATATATTTTCAACTTTAATCTCAGGGTGATGTCACGCAAAACGGGCTCGCGCATTTGTTGTATTTCCAAAAGTACCTCAATTTTATTTTACACTCCTTTTATTTTACACAGTTGTGTTCACGTCGAGCTCTCTCTCTTTCCGGGACATTGTAGAATTTAAAGTGTGCTAAACACTGGCTTTTAAGGACGACAGAGCGGGTCGAATCCTGCTCTCCCCCGCTCCATGCTAGCGGACGCAGCCGCTAACAAGCGTGCTGTAGGGTGGCCGAGTGGATACGTTACGCGATATGCAGTACCTTCGGGAGGGGGCACCAAAATATAAAACTTAAATGCAGATTTTTGGCCATTTTGAATCGATTCAGAATCGCCAGGACTACAAATCGCGATCCTTTGAAGAATCTATTTTTTTCATCCCCCCTAATGGTAAGCAGGTTTGGATGTCCCATCAGGTCACAGGCTCTCAGCTAAGAGCAGGTCGGCACCAGTCGGCCCATTAAATGTTCAGATGACTGCACCGTGATCTCTATAGCATCACGTTGCCCAAAGAATGCCCGTCTAGACGGGATCTGCCCCCCTGCTTATTATGGTCCATTGGCTGCCAACAACTGAGGCCATTTAATGATGTCATTGTGTGGCAGGAGAACCCGTTAAAGAATGGTGGGCATCTCGCAGGCACTGCTAAACATGTTTGTTCTGGTTGAACAAAACACAGAGACAGCAGAGGCACCAAAAAGAACCGGTATTGTCGGAGGGATGGTACTAAGTGGCACCGTGCCAACCGACAAACACCACCCACTTGACTATTTACTGAGCCAGATGAACTACGAAGTGCTAATTCGCTCCACAACGAGATTTTGAAAACGGCAACAGCTCAAGCAGAGTGTAATCCTGATTTAATCGCCATTTATTTGAATCTGATCCGTTTAAACTGTGTCTGAAAAGATCTGTGTTCCGTGGTTCTGGCTGTTTGTCCTTCATTTAATCAGTTTAAACCACATTGACGGCACGGAGGCTTAGTAGTTAGCACGCCTGCCTCTCACCCCTGGGGATCCAGGTTCGAATCCCAATCTGGGTGGATCATGTTCTCCGTGTCCATTTGGGTTTCTTACGTGTTCTTCGGTTTCCTCCCACAGTCCAAAAACATAGATTCAAGGTAAACTGGATGCTCCAAATTGTCCCATATAGAGTTAAATTGTCACTTTTTTCTGGGGGTACCCAGCGTTCCATCCCCTCGGGCGCAACCATAATAATGAAAGAATGAGTTTAATGGACATTATAAAATGGTAGTTCCATTACTTAAATCTGATTGGCTGAGCATTTTGATCAGGCGTGATATTAACAATAATGAACACCTCTAACCACTTTACATTCGTATCAATGCTTGATTTAAAATAATATACATCATGTGATTAATAAAATACAGATTATTAAACAGCGAGTCGATTCCAGATGAGCACTTAACCTGATACGGTTGTTATTTTTAAATTGTGTTCTGTAATTTGGCCACCAGATGGAATTTTTGACATTTAAGAAACCGGTATACTGTTACTCAGCAATCAAGGTTCCCTTTTTTTAAAAATTGGACTAGATTACGTTGCAGAGGACCAGTTTATTAACAATTTTCGAACACTTTTAGGAATCAATCCTTGTTTTTTCTATTACATTGTGTTTGTAACCATCTTCAAAATAAATCCATCCATTATCTTCTGCTTTATCTTCTACTAGGGTCACATTTCGGGCACTGAGCAGATACACCCAGGACAGGGCACCAATCTATCGCTGGGCACACACTCACTCACACAAACACACTCTATATGGGGCAATTTGAAGAATTCAATCGACCTTGATCCATGTTTTTGGACTGTGGGAGGAAACCCGGAGAACATGTAGACTCCGCCCAGATTGGGATTTCAACCGGGAATCCCTAGCACTGAGAGGAGAACATGCTAATCACTAAGCCACCATGTCACCCATCTTATAAATAAATAATAAATTATTTTATAATAAATCATGGGAAATAACACGATTTAACACCTCCCCCATGATTTATTTCCAATAATGCAAGTCCGCTCATTCCTTATTGCTTTATTAATATTTATTATATGAAGTTGTTTATCTCTTTATTTAGTAAAAGAAGAACATTTAGTGCGGCACTGGAAAGTCTAATAAGCCGTGAAATTAAAGAGTGGAAGGTCATTTTAAAGTGGTTTTGGATTAGGAATTGCAATCTGAGCTTCTAGAGGTAACCCACACGGATGCAGGAAAACAAATACATGCAAATTCTATACGGAACCCAGGAACGTAGGATCTTCTTACTGTGAGGCGAGTAAACGCACCATGTGACACCCTGTCACTTTAGTCTTAGATCAGCATCAGTGTTGAGGTACTTAGGTTTTCGAGGGGAGCGCTGCTCCTGATCCTGATGAGGTGGAAAAGCTAAAAATCACATTTGATTTGGAATTCCTCTCTGATTCACGGCGTGTGCGGCAGAGTAAGGATGAAGGACAGAGCTGAACTTCCCCCGAGCGCAGACACAACCAACACAGCGCCGCCAATTGGGAGCTGGGGGATGGGCAGGAGGGAGCATTTTAAAAAAGAAAAAAAATAATAATAACGCGCCAAGGCCAAAACAGCCGTCTCACCTCCCCCTAAACAACCCCCAACCTGTTCTCAGGGTCACCCTATTGAGGAGGGGGAAAGCGGACATCAATCTTTCCTTTCTGGGTGCCGGAGCTGCGCGAGTTCACAAAGAATCCCACATCTGGAGCTCATTTTCTACTGCTCCTGAAAAGTTCAGGTCACTATTAATAACCACGAGGAGCCGAGCTGAAGTTCAGCCAAGTGTCTGTGCTGCCTTCCTCCCCGACAGTGTTGAAACACGCGTCCTAAACCCCGGCCCGTTCCCAAATCACACAAACGTCTGGGGTCACAGCGATGAGCGGCATAGTTAACCAACACGATGACTGTGCTCAGTCCATCCAGGAATCGGGAACCATAGTCTGAACAAGGCTTGAACTTAAATATGACCGCTGAGACTGGTGAAAGGTTCTTATGCAAACGAGCAGAACCCCGGGACTCGAATAATGCAATCAATGCAAATAATGCAACCATTGTTGTACATTAGTGGGAATAAATCATGGGAAATCATGGGAAATGTACCCAAAACCTCCCCCATGATTTATTTCCAATAATGTGCGCCCGCTCATGCCTTATTGCTTTATTAATAAGTTTTTACTTAATAGATCTCTCAGCTTGGTGAAAGAAGAATACTTGGATAAAGTGCAGCATTGGAAAGCTAACTCTAGGCAAGAACCGAGAAAGATAGACTGAGCAAGGCTTGAACTGAATATGACAGCTGGGAAGGTTAAAAGGTTCTTATAAAGGTTCTTAAACAAGCAAAACCCTGGGACTTGAACGCCAAACCGAGGAGCTCCCAGTTAAACACCACAATATATTAAGTGAATGGGTTTAAACTTAACCAAAACCATCCATCCATTATCTTCCTCTTTATCCTCTACTAGGGTCACAGGGGGTTCCCCATGCCCATCCATGGGAGAACGTTAGGGAGCCGGGCAAATACACCCAGGACAAGGCGCCAATCGATCGCTGGGCACACACTCGCTCACAAATTCACAAAAACTGTTTATGGGGCAATTTAGAGCATTTCATTGACCTTAAATGCATTAAGTTTTTGGAATGTGGGAGGAAACTGGAAAATCCGGAGGAAACTCAACTCAGATTGGGATTTGAACCTGGAGCTGAGAGGAGAACGTGCTGACAACTAAGCCACCATGCCACCCTCACAAGAATAACAGACGTGCCACAAATTAAGTTGCGGGGTGTGCAGATGGCAATATTGTTAAAGATTGATAAAATTAAGCCTCAAGCTCACATGGATTTGGATAAGTAACGCACGCACACACACACGCACACACTTCCCCCAAGGTCCATGATGATGCTCAAATTGTCCTTAAGGTCACGGAGAACAAAATACACCTCAACCAAATGTTTTTTAAACACAAAAAAATGGTTCATAATCGGGTTAGTGTTTAGCATGTTCTCCTCTCAAGGAGAATCCCAATCTGGGTGGAGTATCCATGTTCTCCCCGTGTCCGCGTGTGTTTCCTCCGGGTTCTCTGGGTTCCTCCCACAGTCCAATAACATGGATCAAGTCAATTGAATTCTCCAAATTGCCCTTTATCGAGTGTGTCTCTGTGTGCCAAGCGATAGATTGGCACTCTGCCCAGCGCCTGAAAGGGTCTCCCCTGGATGGGCATGGGGAACCCTAGTAGAGGATAAGGCGGAAGATAATGGATGGAGAATCGGGATGGCCGTCTGCATACTTTTGCCTGATATGGCTGAGCCGAGTGAAAAGGGAAGCATTAAGAACTCCTCATGCGTGATGGTCCTCAATGGCTCTGTGAACAGCCTGCAGCGACTGAATAAAGAGCTCTACACGACGGAGAAGCACCAAAGCCTCGTCTGTGAAGAGCCAGAGTTATTAACCTTGATGATGTCATGGCGAGGAGACTGAGTGCTCTCAGAAAGCCGAGGTTAAACAGCAAGCCACCAAATCAGAGGCTTTGTTTGTAATTTGTGGAGAGAGTCAGTGTTCATTCAGCGCACTGGTGAATGGTGCTCTGTTCCGATATAAAGATGAGGAGTCGCATCACAGTTCGTCTGTCATCGCTGGGACCAACGCATAAGGATGCCGCCAATACAAGAAGACACAGGACCGCAAGTGTCCCGGTGACACAGAGCACACCGGGCCTCTGGATAGAACCAATGTGTGTCTAGGTAACACCGTGGAAACCATTCCACCACAATGCATGATGGTAGAAAGTACCACACACGGGTGGCACAGGCAATGCCAGGATTAAGCAGCTTTGCATACACCTGGTTCTCCGACCGGCGCTCATTGGTTCACCCTGCGAGCTCCTGGGCCTTGTTCCCCGCAGAGCGGCTGATAAAGTCATATCGTGTCGAGGTCCGAAGTTAAACGCTTTGCCCTTGTGTTAGCGATTGTACGAGTTCCCGAACCCTCCTGTTAAGATACTAAAGTGCCGAGCGCCGGGCTCCAACTCTAGCCGTGGGTTCTTGGCAAGCGTTCTGGATTGGGAACGTTTTGCAGCGCTCGCGGGTTTGGCATCGGTTCTCGTGCGACGTGCCAGCCGGAGTACGGGATTGGCCGCTGTCTGTGTGCACAGCATCTTCACCCTGTGCAAACATGATTCATCAGAAATGCAGACGCCGCAGGCGGAGCAGACGATACGCCTCACACACACACACACACACACACACACACACACACACACCAAATGCAAACATGCCACGCTTCAAAACAGAGCAGGAACCCAACACCGTAGATGTTCTCCTTCCACAGAGATGATCAGAGACCAGAACCTGGGATCCAATCCCAAACAAAACTAATGCAATATAAAGATCTAATTACTGAATGTTAGGCGGGGTTAGCGGCATGGTGGCTTAGTGGTTAGCATGTTCTCCTCTCAGTGCTAGGGATTCCCGGATCGAATCCCAGATTGGGATTCGAACCAGGAATCCCTAGCGCTGAGAGGATAACATGCTAACCACTAAGCCACCAATTCAAGAACACCAGTTTATTAATTTTATGTTTATGAATCAACCCTTGTTTTTTTATTATGTGTGTTTTGTTAAAGCAATAAGGCACTGGAGGTTGTGCATTATTGTAAGTAAATCACGGAAAAGAGGTTCCATCAGCCGTTACATCTCTGTCCCACGATTTATTCACAATAACGCCTGCATTCTCATGCCTAATGCTTTATTAGTCCATTCGCCACAGAAGTATTTGGACAGGCAAATGCTTTGCGTTCGTTAAATTCGACTTCTAACTGGAATCCCCTGCCAACTAAATCAGCAGAAACATGACAAAGATTTAGCATAATGACTCAAATGAGATGCAGCATGGAGCATTATGCTGATTTTCATCTCGCCGTCATGACCGGAGGAGAAGTGGGCAGCGTGGCGGCACCGAGTGCCAGCTCACGGACCACGGGGCTCTAATTAAACATGACATGCCAATGAAAAGCGGCCAATAAAAAGGCCTTCTGCCCCTAAAACATTTAACACCCCTATGGACCGAACGCCCCCGACGCGCTCCCTTAAAACCAGAATCAATACGAGCGCGCGGGGTGCTCACTGAATAAGGGATGAAGCCCGGAAGGAGGACAAGAGAGGAAGGCGAGAGCGAGAGGTTTGGCCTCATTCAGTCAGCCATGCGGCGTGGACGCTGGAAACGAACGAACGCCGAGCTTTTGATTTTTTAATTCGGCCGGGTTGAGCACCAGGCACATGGCTCCTTCTGCGGGGTTCGAGCTTGCGATGGAAACGGCGTCGCAGTGCGAAGGGGGTCGACAGGAAGTGGGTTTAGTATTTAGCAGGAAATCTAGAAACATGCAGAGCTACTGATGGGCTCGCTACGTTCCTGTGGAACCGGCCTACAGGGGTTCCCTTCCCTCAATCATTTTAAAACGTGGAGAACTGACCTCGTACATTAGGAGGCCATTTGTGGGATGAAGGACATCCGCCAGCCACTAGTTGAAATGATGCCAATCAGAGAGACAAAGAAAAGATCAAAGGGCTGATGGCTATCAGCTCCAATCACCAGATGTGAATCAGGGGATTCCCTCCATCCATCTGTTATCATCCTCTTTATCCTCTATTAGGGTCACGGTGGGGTTCCCCAATGCCCATCCAGGGGAGAACATCTCGGGCGCTGGGCAGATACACCCAGGACAGGGCGCCAGTCTATCACTGGTCACACACTCACTCACACAGAAACACTCATTTGGAGAATTTAATGGGCTTGATCCATATTTTTTTTGGACGCGGACACGGGGAGAACATAGAAACCCACGCGGACACGGGGAGAACATGGAAACTCCACCCAGATATGGATTCGAACCAGGAATCCCTAGCGCTGAGATAGTAATGCAATACATTTAAATAGTCTAATTAATATAATACACAGCATTTTCGAGTACCTTTAGAACAAATACCTTTTGGTAGGTGTTGATCGTCAGACACACTGATAAGACAACGTAAGCGCATAAATCATGAGCTTTACCTATTTTTTTTTTTTTTTTTACATTGCAATCGACGGAGTACAATCTGGAATATCTCTGCGTGCATTGTATGCACTTGCTGATGTCAGGTCCGAGTCACATGACCAGAGTATGGAATAAGTTGCTGTTCTGAAAGCAGTGTTACCATCCAACACCGCAGACAGGAGCCTGGGAGGAAGAGGGGGGGCATTGAGGGGAGACAGACTGCTGGAACAGTTTTCCACTTGTAGCTGTAAATGTATTTCCAAGCGTTTTCTGCCCTCAAACATTTCCAGATGTTCCAGCAGCTGCACAGAAGCAGGAAAACAACACAAGAAGGCTGGCCGTCATCTGCTATTCCCTTCAACCAGACGAGGCCCGACGACTACGACTCGCATCTCTCTCATCTAATCCCAATTCAAGACTACAAATATTACATACAGGGCGGCACCTTGGCTTAGTGGTTAGCATGTTCTCCTCTCGGGGCTGGGGATCCAGGTTCGAATCCCAATCTGGGTGGAGTTTCCATGTTCTCCCCGTGTCCACGTGGGTTTCCTCTAGGTTCTCCGGTTTCCTCCCACAGTCCAAAAACATAGATCACGTTAATTGAGTTCTTCCAATTGCCCCATATAGAGTGTGTGTGTGAGTGAGTGTGTGCGATAGATTGGCGTCCTGTCCTGTGTGTATCTGCCCAGCACCTCAAATGTTCTCCCCTGGATGGGCATGGGGAGCCCCCCGAACCCCCCCCCCTACATGTGACTCTAATAGAGGATAAAGTGGAAGATAATGAATGAATGAAGGAAGGGATAAAATTTCATTAAAGGTAAAGGTTGGTAATGATCAGAGTGGCCAGCAAAAACAGTGTAGTGACCTAAAATGTGGCTCAGCAGCAAGACACTCTGGACTTTTCTTTTCCGAATGGCACTCGAAGGACGAGCTTTCAGTAGAGCGACACGGGAGATTCGATATTAAACGTAGTGCTTCATCATCCCATGACACAGAGCAGAGAATCCAATCACAGAGCAGATTGCGGGGTTAAGCACCGCCTCTAGAACAGATGTGAGTAACGAACCAGGTAAAAGGTTTGTATTGAGCCATGACAAATGGAACCGATATTCTTTATTAATGACTTATTCAGCTGATACAGCTACATAATAACCCATCCATCCATTATCTTCCGCTTTATCCTCTATTAGGGTCGCGGGGGGGTTCCCCATGCCCATCCAGGGGAGAATGTTTCGGGCGCTGGGCAGATACACAAAGGACAGGGCGCCGATCTATCGCTGAGAACAGTCACTCACTTACCCAAGAACTACAACTGAAGTGCCATTGGGCAAGGCACCTAACCCCAATTACCCCCTGACGCCGTACACAAGGCTGCCCACCGCTTTGGGTACATGTGCTCATCTTACTAGTGTGCGTTTTACCGCTGGGCAGATACACCCAGGACAGGGCGCCAATCTATCGCTGGACACACACTCACTCACACATACACACTCTATATGGGGCAATTTGGAGAATTCAATTGACTTGATCCATGTTTTTGGACTGTGGGAGGAAACTGGAGAACCCGGAGGAAACCCACGTGGACACAGGGAGAACATGGAAACTCCACACAGATTGGGATTCGAACCTGGAATCCCTAGCGCTGAGAGGAGAACATACTAACCACTAATGTTTGCTTTATTTATTTATTTATTATTATTATTATTAATTATTGCCGCCACATAATAATACAGGTCAATTTAATTCAATACATCTCATTAAAAATCACTAATTATATTAATCCTATCAGTAATAAGTAAAGATTCGGGTTCTCCAGTTTTCTCTCACAGTCTATAAACCTCGATTTAAGGTGAATTGAATGCTCTAAATTGCCCTATGTAGTGTGTAAATACCCAGCAATAGATTTGTGAACTGTCCTGCGTATATCTGCCCAACGCCCGAAACGTTCTCTCCTGGATGGACATGGGGAACTTGACTCACTGTTTATATTAATCTGCATTTAATGAGATAAAATAATATATTGTATATCACGCATTGATACGTATGTGAAGCGCTCAGAGGTGTGTGTTATTGTCAATGTCACGGCTGAACAAACGGCTCAGCCAATCAGATTTACGGAGCGAAACTACTCGTTTAATAATTACTGATATACTGTACATTTAATTTGATTAATTATTCTCATAACTGCTCAATGCTGGTTACTTTAAGACATGTCCTCAGCTGCAGTTTCATTTGTGACATTAAAAATGATCAAATGTATGGTTACACATCATAACATATTATACCTCATCCACAATATCCTATTACACTGTATGCCTCATGTAGCTTGTGGTAAAGGAACCAGCCTTGCGAGGTCTACGGGTCGATTCCGGGTCCCACCAAGAACTACAGCTGAAGAGCCATTGGGCAAGGTACCTAACCCCAATTGCCCCACCGGCGCCATATAAAAGGCTACATGTTTTTCGGACTGTGGGAGGAAACCGGAGAACCCGGAAAAACCCCACATGGACATAGGAGAACATGGAAACTCCACCCAGATGGGGATTCGAACCGGGAATCCCTCGCGCTGAGAGGAGAACATGCTAACCACCAAGCCACCATGCTGCTATAGTGGAATTCATAATGCTAAAATCCACTGAGCATCATGGCACGAGTTTATTAAACATGCAAAGCAGCTGAACACCACACAGTCTACAGAACGGGAAACAAACCCACCAGATCTACAGAGCCACAAACCAAGAAGGACTCATTCATTCGTTCATTCATTATTTCCCGCTTTATCCTCTATTAGGGTCGCGGGGGGGTTCCCCATGCCAATCCAGGGGAGAACGTCTCGGGCGCTGGGCAGATAGACCCAGGACAGGGCGCCAATCTATCGCTGGGCACACTCACTCACACAAACACACACTCTATATGAGGCAATTTTGAGAATTCAATTGACTTGATCCATGTTTTTGGACTGTGGGAGGAAACCGGAGAACGCGGAGGAAACCAACTCAGACACGGGGAGAACATGGAAACTCCACCCAGATGGGGATTCGAACAGGGAATCCCTAGAGCTGAGAGGCGAACGTGCTAACCACTAAGCCACCGTGCCGCCAAGAAGGACTCAACTGCAGAAAATGAAATAATGTCTAATGACTCGACGTAAGTGAAGAAGTCCGTAATGGTATTGCAAGCTACGGTTCCGGCGCCGTTAACGAGAACATCTGAGCACGGCGAGGTTATGAAACGGATGCGAGACCGTCTACAAATTTCTGCACTCTGAACTTTGCTATATTTAGCTGACGGCTGAGACGAGGCAGCCGGTTTATTCATCCAGTCCATGTCTACTCCTGCATTTAGAACCAGATGACTCAGCCTTAGGTGTTTGGACGGTGCACCGAGGAATGGGGGGGGTGGAGGAATGGGGGTAGGATGGAATGGTAGTGCAGGACGTAAGTGACGGCGCATACGAGCAGCACGCTCCAAATGTCTGGCGTGGCCGTGGGGAGCGACGCGTACGGAGGAGTCGATGAGTCAATGGAAGATTTGAACATCGGGCCAAGAGCTGCAGAGAAGCATCGGGTTCTATATACGCTAGAAAAATAAAGACACACACACATGCATACACTACACACACACCCATTTATAATAACTGTATATGGAAGATCCATTTATCTCCATGGCTCTGTCGGTAATATCAATAAACATTAGAACTCACTCATGGTCTGCAGGAGTTGAGGGAGAGTTAATGATGGCGTACGTGATCAATTGGAGCTCCGCTGATGCAGAGGAAGTTCTTTTTTAGACGCTGCTATAGATGCGCGAGCCGAGCCCCAGACTCATGACGTAACATCGCTACAACCGCAAACCGTATAGCAACAGAGAGACAAAAATATCAGCAGCCTGCGAAATGTGCAGCTCCCAAATAGAACTGTCCACCCAGAGACCGGAGCAACCCGGGTGAGAAGTGGCCCTGACACCCCGGATCCTTCTCCCACCGTTACCGGCACCGATGAACTCCACCCGCCGCCTTATTCACATTCATTCATTCATTATCTTCCACTTTGTCCTCTATTAGGGTCGCGGTGGGGTTCCCCATGCCCATCCAGCAAAGAATGTCTCGGGCGCTGGGCAGATACACCCAGGACAGGACACCAATCTATCGCTGGGCACACACTCACACTCTATATGGGGCAATTTGGAGAACTCAATTGACTTGATCCATATTTTTGGACTGTGGGAGGAAACCGGAGAACTCGTAGAAAACCCACGCGGACATGGAGAGAACATGAAACTCCACCCAGATGGGGATTCGAACCGGGAATCCCTAGTGCTGAGAGGAAAACATGCTAACCACTAAGCCACCGTGCCGCCCTCTTACTCACATTCACATTTGGGCATTAAGCAGACACTTTCATACAAAGCGTTAATCACAGAGTTAATCACAA
This sequence comes from Corydoras maculifer, assembly GCA_019802435.1. Classification (NCBI taxonomy): domain Eukaryota; kingdom Metazoa; phylum Chordata; class Actinopteri; order Siluriformes; family Callichthyidae; genus Corydoras; species Corydoras maculifer. The sequence goes on from JAFMOD010000343.1 coordinate 1,302,844, forward strand.
CATCCCTGGACCAATGAGGGTTGAGGGCCTTGTTCAAGGACCCACATTGGTAACTTCAGTCGACCTGGGATTTGAACCCCCAACCTTCAGATTGATAGCCCAACACCGTAAACACTAAGCTACCGCACCCCTGTATACTCGCTCCAAACGGCCCGTTCTCCAATCCCCTCACGGATGTGCCGGCCTATCCTTCACGCGCTGAACTTCAGAGGGGTTTCCAGATTGGAACGTCAGCTAACGCCGATGAGGACACGCCGAGCCAGGTTCTGGTCACAAACCAAAATGAACTCTGGTCCTCGCCCTCTCCGAATGAACAGGCTGAACTTTAATCCCGGCTCTCGCTGATGGACGCATGGATATTTCAACTGATCCTAATCTGATGCTTAGCTGATTACAGATTAAACGAGTTTTTCATTAACATCCTCTCGTTTCTGCTGATATATCGATAACACGAGATACTGCTAAAGTATTACTGTTCATTGGGGAAGTCTAGACACTGAGCGTTTTTGAATATTATAAGATCTCAGCGGTCCATCCATCCATTATCTTCCGCTTTATCCTCTATTAGGGTCATGGGGGGGGGGTTCCCCCATGCCCATCCGGGGAGAACATTTCGGGCGCTGGGCAGATACACCCAGGACCGGGGGCCAATCGATCACTGCGCACACACTCACTCACACAAACACACTCTATATGGGGCAATTTGGAGAATTCAATTGACTTGATCCATGTTTTTGGACTGTGGAATGGAACCGGAGAACCCAGAGGAAACCCACGCAGACACGGGGAGAACTCCAACCAGATGGGGATTCAAACCGGGAATTTCTAGAGCTGAACGTGCTAACCACTAAGCCACCGTGCCGATGTTAAGGCATTCATACGATTAATTAATAGTAACAGTTTTAATCGAGATTAATTGCATAAATGATGAATTGTCTCATCCCTACCGCCTATGACTGATTAAGTGATTAAACAAGAATCGAAGCAGATTGAATGGTTTAGTCACACTGACTGTGTAAGTTCTGTAATGAGGGTTCCGAGTGGGAGGTAGAACATGAATACAGAATTCTGCTTTACACTTCAGAGCCATGGATAATAACGCAATAAGGTGAAGCGGTGGAGTGCGAGAACGGACAAAGTGAATAAAGCAATGCATTAAAAAGAGCCGTGGAGTAAAGTGGGGGACTAGCGCTATGGACAAGGTAAAGAGCTGGGCTTGAGTGAGGAGAGGAGGCAGATGAGAGTGATGGAGTAAGGGTTGTGTCAGATGAATCCTCAGACAGGTTTACATGGAAACCCTGAACACTACATTAATACTTAACGTTACTGCAGGAGCGGAAAACGGAGAACTCTGTAAATCGCACGGGTCTGATCATTTGGGTGTGGTTCGGCTCGGCTCAGCGCTTCGGCTAGAACCATCAGAGAACGTGCTTTATTTTTATTATACACAACTTGCCTCTTAGCATTGTTCTACTACTTAGAACTACACAAGGGAGAACCTACCCAAGTCCCAAAGACATAATTTATTTATACCCATGGGATCCTTAGTTCTTCCAGGCTCTTTACAGAGGACATACATTTAGTATACTGTAGAACGGAGTACAGGTAGTACAGTACCAGTCAAAAGTTTGGACACACCTCTTCATTCTCCGCTGAGCATGTTGATGGACTTTGTAGTTTTACAATTACAGACTGTAGTCCATATGTTTTCTAGTTGTTCTCTGTGGGTCGGGACCATCACGGAACAGGTATCATTAGGGTGGTGGATTGTTTATTGTCAGTTCTGCAGTGACACTGATGCAGTGAGTGGGTTTTAGTGCAGCAGTGCTGCTGCAGTTTCATTTAAACACCTCAGTGACACTGCTGGGATAGGAATAATGGACCCACCTGCTCTGTGGGGCTACTATTGGACCATTAGAACAGAGTAAAGGGGATGTACACAGTATGTACTGTTGAACACAAACACAGGGACTACAGTCTGGAATTGTAGAACTACAAAGTCCATCATTACTGGAAGTGGAAATGAGAACATGAACAATAAGTGGAATATAAAAGGAGGTTGGTACTGTATGGCTGAATAATTAAACATCAAACTGCAGTCTTAAAAATTCCTTCTGCTGAGCTGAATCATGTGATCAGGCCGACGAAGAAAGAGTGTCTGCGATTGCTGGATGTGGCTAAATATCTTTTTTTGGGGTGGAGGTGGGGGGGGACAAAAAAATAAACCTGATTACACTGTACTGGGGTGGCACGGTGGCTTAGTGGTTAGCACGTTCTCCTCTCAGTGCTAGGGATTCCCGGTTTGAATCCCAATCTGGGTGGAGTTTCCATGTTCTCTCCGTGTCCATGTGGGTTTCCTCCGGGTTCTCCGGTTTCCTCCCACAGTCCAAAAACATGGATCAAGTCAATTGAGTTCTACAAACTGCCCCATATAGAGTGTGTTTGTGTGAGTGAGTGTGTCCAGCGATAGATTGGCACCCTGTCCTAGGTGTATTTGCCCAGCGCCCGAGACGTTCTCCCCTGGATTGGCATAGGGAACCCCCCGCGACCCAAATATAAAATAAAGCGGAAGATAATAGATTGATACACTATATTGATGGTGTGGAGGGCAACCCAATGTCTTTGAGCAAAGCCTTCATCAGATACGGGTTCACGTGGTGAGAAGCTGACCGGAGGTCAGTCACGAGAGACTTGATCTCTCACGCGGACACGGGGAGAACATGGAAACTCCACCCAGATGAGGATTTGAACTGGGAATCCCTCACGCTGAGAGGCGAATGTGCTAACCACTAAACCACCAGGCCACCTGCTTTACATACGTCTTAAGATATTTCTTAAAGGAGTCAGTAGAGTCCGAGCAGGGGAGAGAGCATTGTACAGCCTTGGGGCCAGCACCTGAAATGATCGAGTTTTGAAATGGGTACGAAGTACCAACAGCAGCATTTGGTCTGACGACCTCAAAGACCTGGATGGGCAAAGAGGATTCAAGAGCTCCCGAATGGATTTGGGGCCCTGACCATGAAGTGCTCCATAAGTTGAAGCCAGAATTTTAAAGTAAGCATCCTCAGCACACCATGCAACCCCATGAATCAACTGGAGCAGAATCACATGATCAAGCTGAGGAGGGGGGGAATGTCCAAAAAAATAAATAACATAATATAACGCATAGCGGGCAGCATGGTGGCTTAGTGGTTAGCATAGTGGATTGGCGCCCTGTCCTGGGTCTATCTGCCCCGTGCCCGAAACGTTCTTCCCTGGATGGGCATGGGGAATCCCACCGTGACCCTACTAGAGGATAAAGTGGAAGATGATGGATGGATAACGCATAGCACACTTTTTACAGTAAGGGTATGACTTTAAATCAAATGGCACTTGATTGCTTGGTTACTACAAACCGGTTTAACCATGTTAACTAGATGAAAACTAGTACTTACAGTTTAGTAGGAGGTTTCAGACTCAGCCTGCTCATGTTCCAAAAGCTGTTGAGGGGAGCCGGCATGATGGATGAAGATGAAATGAAAGCGAGGAGGAGGAGGAGAGGTGAGGTGAGGCAGGTGGGTGTGGAGTTTGGAACAGGAAAGGGAAATTGCACAGGAAGTGTTCTGACACACAGCGCCACCGTGTTCGCCGTTCCATCAAACCGCGTCGCAGACGCCGGGGTGCAACAGCCCGAGACGAGGCATACCGAAACAAGGAATGAAAGCGCCACATCTGAAGCCTGCCACAACCTCTGACATCTACTGACATATCCCCTCCCCCACCCACTCCGAGCCTCCCTCCCAAAACAAGTGGGTGGAGAGCAGAGTGGAACCACAGCAGCAGAAACCCAGAGAGTCATTACCTTGCAAGGTTTGGGAATCGAGGTCACGGCTGCAGTGCATTGTGGGATGCAGCCTCCATGTTCAAGGGGGTGGTGTTTTTAGGACAGAGATCTGTGAATTCCAGCTCTACCACAAGGTTCATAAAAAAGGATGAAGAGTGACGTAGCCTCCTGTATACTGTGAGGCATCGCTCACTGTGATGTCAGAATTAAAAATCATATCAACATCCAGCCAGGTGGCTTAGTGGTTAGCATGTTCTCCTCTCAGCGCTAGGGATTCCTGGTTCGAATCCTAGTCTGAGTGGAGTTTCCATGTTCTCCCCGTGTCTGCGTGGGTTTCCTCTGGGTTCTCCGGTTTCCTTCCACAGTCCAAAAACATGGATCAAGTCAAATGAGTTCTCCAAATTGCCCCATATAGAGTGTGTCTGTGTGAGTGTGTGCCCAGCGATAGATTGGCGCCCTGTCCTGGGTGTATCTGCCCAACGCCCGCGACGTTCTCCCCTGGATGGGCATGGGGGAATATCTTTAAATTGCCCCACCACCTGCTATGGATTTCTTTACTTAATATAATTCACAGGCAATATATATATATATATATATATATATATATATATATATATATATATATATATATATATTTACACTATTGGAACAATTGTATTGGGACAGTTTAATGCTCTGGGGACCTTGTCATGCATTTTAGACATTATCAGAATCATAATACTGTACTGATTCAAGAGGGAAATTGCAAAATGCCCCAACTTAGGAACATTTTAGAGAAGACTCTGCTTTATTCCATCATGACTGTGTCTCAATGCACAATGCCACATTCATAAAGTGATCCATTTGGCATTTTTTGGAATTTGTCCTCCACATTTCACCTATCCGTGCCGTACCACACATACACTGATGAAGTAAGCACACGTGCCCAGAGCCTTGTACACGGCGCCTGTGGAGCAAATGAGTTTAGGTGCCTTGCCCAAGGGCACTTCAACCATAGTACTTGGTAGGACCGGAAATCAAACCAGGGACCTTCAGGTTGTCGCTTGTTCCTTAACCACAAGACTATAACTGCCCCCATGGTTACGTACATTTGGTATTAGAGCATTTGAATAGTGCACACAGAACCCTGATCTTAAACTAAGCATCAGCCCTAAGAATGCACCAACACCATTTTATTCTGAAATCAAACTAAATAACACTTGTTTAGTTATAGCAATTAGGCACAGTGGCTTAGTCGTTAGCATGTTCTCCTCTCAGCACTAGGGATTCTCGGTTCGAATCCCCAGCTGGGTGGAGGTTCCATGTTCTCCCCGTGTCCGTGTGGGTTTCCTCCGGGTTCTCCGGTTTCCTCCCACAGTCCAAAAACATGGATCAAGGTCAATTGAATTCTCCAAATTGCCCCATATAGAGTGTGTTTGCGTGATAGATTGGCACCCTGTCCTGGATGTATCTGCCCAGCGCCCGAAACCTTCTCCCCTGAATGGGCATGGTGAACCCCCCCTGCGACCCTAATATAGGATAAAGCGGAAGATAATGTATGATGGATAGTTATAGCAATTAATTATACCGCCCACAATAAATTCAACAAGTCATGGTCCTCACAAGGTTTCTTTTGTTTTTAAAAACCAGTGGCTTACATGAGCTCCCTTTAAGCTGTACAATAAATGTTTATTTCCAGTGCTGTAACACTATTACTTAACTGTGTTTGGTTACTAGTTTAAAACATAGTACACACACACACACACACACACACACACACACACACACACACACACTGCAAGAAGTTAATGACAGTGACTGTTGTGCTTTAAAGTTGCATTTAATCATGCGATGTTTCTGGAATCACCACTTAGAAACCATTAAGTAAAACCACCGTGTGTGGTCTTCCATCTGCACAGAACTGCGTGGTGTAGCGATTAACATTCAAAATTAATTAAGTTCGTCGTTAGGGCTGTGGTCTCACTCATATTTATAAATGGTAGCGATTTGAAAGTTTGCCTAATGAGAGTCATCATCTCGGGTTATCAGCAAAAATCCTCTTATGATGCAGATAACTCACTACTTACAGTAATGACAAAGATATTCAGACAAGTACCAAGTTCGTGCACCCCCCACCCCCACCCCCCCATTTTTTTCTGTTGCATCTGCAGCAATGCAGCGTAACACTAATGGAGGGTTACAGCCATCATAAAGAGTAAATACATTACACCAAGTTCCTTAATCTCACGCAAGACTTTGTGATTCTACGTGTGAGTAATAGGATGAATTGTAAAGCAGTCACAGAGAGAAGGTGGTTATAAAGCGACATGACAAGATGGAGCACTCTACACAGTGGTTGGGGATTCTGCTCTAATGGCAGCTTTCCAGCAGCCGTTCTGTGGGAGGCAAAGTAAATAAGTTGTCATCAATAATAGACAGCGAGCGTTCAGCTCCGGCTGGTTCCTATCCTCCAGACGTACCCGCCGGCTCGCCATTCACTGTCCTCGCTAATAGCTTTTGATAGGCCTTCGCAATAATTACCGAGGGGCAAACTGGCGCGATGCATATTTCATGACGTGGCTGAGCGCTGGCGGGCCGACTCGTCGAGCACGATCAGAAACAAATTTGCCCCAGTTAAAAAGAAAGAAGGAGTGGAGGTGCAGTCGGATTACAGGAAGGCTTTAAAGTGAGCGAATGAAGGGAGACGGTGATGAAAGATCAGTGGGTCTGAACCTCCCACAACATAAGAGCTCCTATTACTGTACTCATTTATACTGGTGTCTAACTGGTCTGAACCCACGGCCCATTAACCAGCAATCATGCCACAGCTCAGATTAACCTTCTACGGCAGAAACGGGTGAGCGAAAGAGAGAGGGAGAGAGAAAAAGTCTCAGATTGCAGCAGTAAAACCATCCACTATGTACAGCAAAGTCCCTCCAAAATACAAATCCTAAACTTAGCACATAATATTTTTGCTCACGTTCTTAAAGGAACACCTGAAGACGTTTCGTGACACTCGGAGCAGACATTTTTCCACGAATTCTTGTTTGTTTTCATGCATGGCTCTTGCCGCATTCGTGGAAAAATGGCCGCACTGAGCACCAAGCAACATCTCCAAGTGCACCTTTAAGAACCAGACAAAATTTTTGTTTGTTTATTGGGGTTTTATTGCCACTTCAGCCCATATTAGGCTATTTGTAGCATACAATTTGTTTTTATTATATTCAGTGAAGTTAAATTTCTATAGATTAGTTGCATGATGAGGAGATTTTGATTAGCTGCACAAGTATCAAATTTGGGTTAAGAGGTTAAGATGGGTTAGAAACTTCAGTATCTGCTTTGGTGGGGTTTTATCAAAAAAGTCTTCTATGTTATTTTCGTGGTAGTAACATTGGCGTATATGGTTATAAGCAGGGCAGTCGATGAGAATGTGTTTCAGTGTTATTGAGATATTACATGGTTGACAGGATGGTATTTCGTCTTTTAACCAGACCAAAAAATAAATAAGTTAAAAATTAAAAAAATAAATAATACTATGCACGCCTGACTTTAATGTTGCTTTCAAACCATAAAAAAGACAAACTCAGAGGTCGTTTTTAATGAACAGATAAATGAATGAATATATTGTTTGATTCACAAAAACAACTAGGAAATCATTTGGTTCACAGAATGACATTTATGTGAAACCGAGTTGTGTTGCATATCAAAACATAATCCAAGGTAAACGATACTCTACATCGAAACAGAAAAAGAGTTAGTGTCCATCACACTGGTGTGAGTGAAGCATATACAGATGTGAGCACTGATGGGGGATCAGATGATGACCAACACATGGCTTTTATTTCCAACTACAAGGCAAAGCAACAAGATAGATGCATCTAACGGAGTGCACAGTGAGTAAAAACAGGAGAAAAACACCACTGTGGTGGATCCAAATCATACCAGTGCACACCACCACCACCGTCACTGTTGAGAACGATCCACCACTCAAACGAAAACTGTTCTGAGGTGGTTCGGACTTTATGAGGAATTAACAGTGTATGTACAGAAACACATGGACTACAGACTATCATGGTTAATGGATAATTCTGGGCATATTAACAAATACAAGGACATATTTCCAATTAAAAGAATACAAGTCATAAGATACAAGTTAAATAAAATTAAGTTTGCAAAATTATACCTTGAGCATGTTTATCTGCCGCATAATACATTTTTTTTGCCGAACCCGGTCTGTCACCGGGATTAAGTAATTACACAGACAGACTGGGTATTGGTAAAGTAATGCCTGAGGAAATCCTTTTGGACTTGATTTCATAAATAGACACAGAATCCTGCAAACTATTATATATAAGCATCCCTCCGTTCGTGCCCTGTAGTGTACATTTATAAGATAAGGTCACATACTGAAGAGCCACAATGCTGTGCTTGCAATTTCATAGTCCTGTTTGGATTATTACAAATCTTTGTACATCATTATTTTCCACGGTGACTTTTTCAACTTCACCAAATTAACTTAGAATGCAGTGTCTATTCTTTTTTGAGCACAAGGTTCTTTTCTTGCTTACTATCAAATATAATCCGTGGGTGGAGCCTGCAGCTTTAGCCATACTTTTAATTTCAATTTTCATTGCAACTATGTTTATTAAATCTTTTATATGCATAGAAATAAAAAATTCTGTGTGCATGCGCTATAAAAAAAATCCACATTGTTGCTTCGATTACCATGTAATTTGATATACTTACTATCTAGTACCCTGCGGAGGGTTATATACTCTTTATAACCAGCAAGTAGCGACTCAAGGAATTTATTTTATTTCTTATTTATTTTTACTATGTATTTTTTTATGCCGTTAACAGCACACCACGCAGCTTTATTTAGGGCATGTCAGTGTGTCTTTGCTATTGTGATGACGTGATTCATGGGTGTGTTTTGGCGTCATGCAATAAACCAATCAACGTGTCAATTGCCATTCCCAAGAGCCTGGTAAATTTTTATTATAACGACGTCATTATGATCAATAAAAGGCAGAATTAGTTTCTATTACTTAAATTTTTTTATAAATTTTTTAAAAATGCACCATGAAGCAACTGATTACAAGTAAATTGACAATTACAACAGGCCAATTGTCTAACGGCTTATGATATCTTCCACACAAACACATTTTAAGACATGCAGCATTTCTTAGCATGTCTAACTTTTAAAATGTGTGTCTGTGTGCATGTTGTTTCGCAGATCCTGATGGCACAATCACATTACAGGCTTCGCTGCTCATTTAATGTGTCTGTGTGTTTTTTTTTCCTTTTGCTCAGGGCAGATTTCAAATCTTGACATCAGTTCATATTAATAATGGCAAGTGCGCATCATCTGTCTGTATTGCGAATGTCTCTGTCTGTATTTCTGCAATAACACACGCGACATCCAAACATCTTCCATTAAACATCTAAATGACCAACAAAAAAGTGGATTATAATTAAACAGGGAATATTGATCAGTCTGTTCACTAATTCAGAAATCAATCACGTGAAAAATAAAGTGTTCTGCACATATGCCCAAAATAGCTGGGGTTACCACGTACACAATATAAACCAAATAACTAGTAACCAATACATAAGTAACTGACGTCATTCATCAAAGTATTGTGGGTCGTGTAGTTCTTTATGTATTACTATTAATCTGAAAAACGACTTTGTTTGTTTCATATGAACGATATTTAAAGGTTATATCGTGCGACATGGAAGGCTTACTTTTGGACGTTTCACGGTTAACATTCATTACGCTATCTAATAACTGTACTATTTTTAGATTCAAGAAAAAAAACGGTGTTAATTCACTGACCTGCATTAAAGTGACGTTTTAATACGAGGACAGATAAATGTCTAACACTAACCTTTAGTTGTGTAACCTGTCCTCACGGTGTTCCGTTCATTTTGGGCTCGAAATGCATGCGTACGGATTACTATTAAGTTGAGTTTAACGTTCAATACGCGTCTTACGTTGGATTGACGTGTTTGTTAACAAACTACCCAATGTTTATACAACTATTTGGTAATATTCTGAATACTGAACAGCATGACTTCGGCTTACGTTCGTAAATAAGTAACAATCAATATTATAATCAGTACGAAATTCCCCGTTAGAGCAGCAAAACGTACAACGCTGAACTGAACTATATTTTATACGTTACTGGGTCAGCCTTTTACTTGTTAAAACTAACTTTTGAAACAGTTTTGTGCATGAAAAGTACAAGTGCAAACTAAAGTAAATAGTTTTACTAGGATGAGCGTCGTGTCGCATTGAGGTGTTTTGTTCCGTTCGGATTCTAAACCGTTGAATAATAATCAGCAAGTGATGTTCCTAAACTTTAGTACGTTAAACATTAACAAACACCAACATATTTTTGGAATAAATATAGTAAGTACACCGAGATTTCACAATTTTAAGCACACTCCGCGCAAGATGGTAAGTGAGACAGCTCTGGGTAAAAGGCACGGCTAACATTCTAATCACTTATCATTCCACCTGCAGCGCACTAGACCGACGGTCCGCGGCATTAACTTATACCCTAAATAGGTCACCGGTGTAGGGAATAAGGATGCAATTGGGATTTGGCCCGCTTGAGACACGGTTAGTGTCGCCACAGCGCCACCGCGGTAGCCCGGGCAACAAGCTCACTCAGTTTACCGAAAAATAATTCCACCATAACACGCAATCATAGAGCTAAAGAGCAATTAAAGTTGAAAATCCGCTTTAACATCAACGCTAAACATTCATAGTACTTGAAGTCGGCTTAATAGAAGCCGACATGGCTCTAATTAGAAGCTATAAGTCTGATCGATGCGAATCGAACAAAGAGGATCAATTTCCGATCAGAGAAGCAGCGGCTTTAATCAATGACGAGCCCGAAAATCAACAAAACACCGGCAAAGAGCCGTAAAAGCGCCGAGCGGCGAGACGCCGAGTCCCGGCGCTTACCGAGCAGGACAAGAGAGAAGAGAAGATCTAACCTGCAACTGCTGTAAATCAAAGCGCTTCCAATATTGAAACATCGATCCCGCATTGGCCGCCATCTTGAGACATATTGAGACGGAGTAAGCGGCTGATAGAGGGAGAGAGAGAGAGAGCAGAGGGGCCGGAGCTCGCCTACAAACAGAACGGGAAGCGCCGAAAACCCGGAGCGGATCGATCGACCCTGCCTTTTCTTATCGAACGGCGGCGCGGAACGGAGTTTATCGAACGAACAACGCGAGTATTGAACGGTCACACTGAGGCGAGCGATTGAGCCGGAGATACGGTAACCTGTTAAACCCGGACTGGAATCCGTGCATACATACACCATTCTGTATGGCAAACAGAGCCGCATATTGATTAATAATCACATTGATTAATACATATTATTAATGCCTACATCACACATAGTGTAATCTTATTATGTTACCATTCAAACGAATTGTAAAGAAGGCTTTAGTATTAGTATCCACGTGTCTAAATCGCATCAATACGCGTTTAAATAAAGTGATATTTTATTTTGGCATTCCGGAGCAAAAAAACACAAAGCACCTTCGGTTTTTAACAAAAAAAAATTAATTTTAACAATGTTTTAGAAAAGTTTTTAAAGCTTTTGAGATGGAATTAATAGTGTTACAACCCTGTTACACATACAATCAGTGTATCTGACTGACAATATATTGACTATCGATCACTTTGTTTGGATTATTTAATCACAATGATGCAAAAATATTCATATCGACAATAAAACCATGCCTACAAGTCTTTAATTACATAATATCCTTCAAAATGCCAATATTCATTTATGTATTAACGTATTGATTATTGATTATCTCGGTGATTAATTGCCTTCCCTTGTGCTCTGTATTGAGTGTACTGTACATTAGTGTTTAAAACAGTATTTTAATTTCATTTGTAGGTGTTGATGTTTTAATCGACGGAATACTTTAACGATGTTTATAGAATATATTGTCAGCAAACACTACATTTCGTGTATATTTTTATGTTTCGGTTGTAGTTTGGATCGACCTGATCATTTGTAGGAGAGATGAGGCTCTGAGCGGAACGATATTAACAGATGTTCTTTTGATCAGTTTCTTTGATCTGTTGCAGCTGCCGCTGGGTGAACCTCGTGTGCTGATGGCGCCTCTACGGGCGGAATAAAGAACTGCATGTTGCTATGAATAAAGCTCTAAGTGCGCAGAAGCACAATTCATGTCCTTTGTTTTTAATACCATAGAATGTTCTAAAAAAGTTGTTTCTGTTAACTCATACATTTTGTATTTTAACGTGTAAATGATAATGCGAAAGGTTTTACACACTAAACGCTTCAGGTTATAACTGTAATTTATTAAACATAATAAAAAGGTAAAGAATAACTGGATTTTCAGCCAGCAGAAGAATTATCTACACCATCCATTAAAGGAAGTGCTACAAATAAATACTATAATATTTATAAATAAATAAATAATTAATAAATAAATGCAATAATAATAAATACCATAAACGTGCATTGTTGTAATTCTCATCTGATCTCATTATCTTGACCGCTTACTCCTCTGCTGGGGTGGGTTAAGGGGGGTCCCATGCCCAAAAGGGGAGAACATTTCAGGCGCTGGGCACACTCACCTACACAGACACACACACTGTACAGGGGCAATTTAGATATGGGCAATTTGAAGCAGCTAAATCACCTTGAATGCATGCTTTTAGACTGTGAGGGGAAACCAGGAGAAAACACACACAAAGAAACATGGAAACTCCATCCAGATCGAGATTTGAACCTGGATCCCCAGCATTGAGGGGTTTATGTGTTAAACACAACAGCACCACAATGCCCCATTCTTGTGAATAAGAAGCTGATGTCACACTGAACACCATGGACTTCTACCACTTGATTAAATTACATTCACATTTACATTTTACATTTAACAAACACTTTTATATCAAGTGACCATCAAGTATCCCAACTTGGCTGGGGTCCGGATACAGGGTTGGTACAGCACCCAGGAGCAATGAGGGTTAAGGGTCATGCTCAAGGACCCACAATGGTAACTTTAGTGGACCTGGGATTTCAACCCACAAAATCAGATTGATAGCCCAACATCCTAACCACTGAGCTAATTTTCCCCTATATAAATTGTGTGAGTGAGTGAGTGTGTGCCCAGCAATAGATTGGCGCCCTGTCCTGGGTCCAAAATGTGTTCCCCTGGATGGGCATGGAGAACCCCCCTATGACAGAAGTAGAGAATTAAGCAAACATAATGAGATATATTAGATATTTTCCAGTAAAGTATTATTTATGTCTAGATATAAAACTGTGAGGCTTTAATTAAAATCCATTTCAACATTGTCAGTGTTTCAGTATTGATTTTATATTGATTTATTTTCCTTTATCAATGAGAGTATCAATAATGGAAGGTGGATGCATTTATGCTCTGGAATAAGCTCATTGTGGATGTGTGACAGTCTTTCCATTTGTCAGCATTTATTTATTGAAGAATCAAATCTATTAGATTATTTTCTCTTGTGAGTTACAGCAAAATCGAAAAAGCATCCTGTGAATGAATAAAAGTAAAACGTCTTTAATTCCAGCTGTGTGTTGCAGACAGAGCTCTGTTTGTATTTTTAGGCGTTCTGTCAACTGGTGCTGATTCCATTTTCCAGATGATTCAGTGGAAACCCCTCCAGCTCGCTTTAATCAGCTCTAACAAGTCCGAGGCTTTCACCACACCAAATTAGATTTGACTTGTTTTAGATCTTTTTATGTGCTCATGTTCTGCATTTATTCTCTCTGTCGCCGACACAGAACCGAGACGAAAATAAACCACCTCGTTTTTTTTCCATGATCATTCTTGCACCGATTCCCCCCCCTCCCCCGTTTTTCTTTTTCCCCTTATGCATTTCTTCCTGTCTTTCCATTTTAAGTCACTGAGTGAGACATTTAGCAGAAGTGTGTGATCTAAATGCAAATGCTGAAGAAAATAAAGACTGAATGAGTGAAGGCGGAATGAACACGAGATTAAATAATGTTAGCAATGTGAAAAAATCACTCAACGTTCTACAATAAACTCTACATTTCATTTAATGTTATCAGCTATGTAAATCTAACTTACTTAATCATCTGAACTTTAGCAATCAGCACAAACTAGTGGGCTCGATGGGCTTTTATAGACTTCCCTTTCATGAAGTTTATTGGCAATTCATACATTTAAAAAAATATTTGTTTTTGGACACTGGAAGAACATGAAAAATCCACCCATATCGGGGTTTCAAACCTGGACCCCAGCGCTGAGGGGAGGACGTGCTAACCACTAAGCCATCTTGACATCTTATATATCAAGTTACTGTGTTTTATATATCATAATAATTCACTTTTTTAATAGGGTATTAATTCTTTCATTCGCACAGACACACACACACAAAAACACACTATATGGGGCAATTTAGAGCATTCAATTTGCCTTGAATCCATTTTTTTGGACTGCGGGAGGAAAGCAGAGAGCCAGTAGGAAATCCACAGGAAATTCGAAATTCGATTCTGGATCCCCAGCGCTGAGGGGTGGATGTGCTAACCACAACCTGTGATACAACCCCGCTATGTAGCAATAAGGTTTAAGGACCCACATTGGTAACTCCAGTGGACCTGGGCTTTGAACCCCAACCTTCAGATTGGTAGCCCAATGCCCTAACCACTGATCCACCACACCCTCCTGTGGCTCAGCTGATCGTGAATAGTGAATACACCCAAATTTCCATGCATCAATCCATTATCTTCCGCTTTATCCTCTACTAGGGTCGCGGGGGGGTTCCTGGGCAGATACACCCAGTACAGGGTGCCAATCTATCGCTGGGCACTCTCACTCACACAGACACATTCAACTATAGGGGGCAATTTGGAGAATTCAATTGACTTGATCCATGTTTTTGGACTGTGGGAGGAAACCGGAGAACCCGGAGGAAACCCACGCGCACACGGGGAGAACATGGGAATTCCACCCAGATGGGGATTCGAACCGGGAATCCCCAGCGCTGAGAGGAGAACATGCTAACCACTGAGCCACCGTGCCGCCTGTACTCAAATTTAATATGCAGTATAATATTTTCATTATTAAAAAGTATTGCAGTCGATTTGAAAGAGAGCAAGCTGCTGGATTTATGGCACGTCACAGAGAGGTGCAGACGGTTAGGATGCTACAGTGATCTGATGTACTTTACTTAAAATGAAATGAACGTTAATCAGGTGCTAGCCAGGCGTCGCTAATAAAGTGCTGACTGGGTTCTAGGAGACAGACTTCACTGTCAGCGGCTGTGTGAAAACAGAGAGCCGGAGAAATAAAGATTGGAGAAGAATGAAGCATTACCTGTCGGGGAGCGTCTCCTGTGAAGTGTATAATTATAATTATTAATCTTAATCATCTACCTGATCATCTGCACATAAACACACACACACACACTCAAATACAGAACCCTATGCCTTTATTCACATGACATGCAATTGTGTGTGTGTTTGTGTGTGTGTATGCGCATATATATGTGAATGGGTGTGTGTGTAAATATACGTGAATTGGTGTTTGTGTATACTGTATATATGTAAGTGTGTGTATTGTATGAATGCATGTGTGTGTGTGTGTGTGTGGGTGCGTGTGTGCATGTGCATATATATATATATATATATATATATATATATATATACAGTATATATATGTGAATGGTTGTGTGTGCATGTGTGTAAGCACATATATATGTCAATGGATGTGTGTGTGTGTGTACATATATATGTCAATGGATGTGTGTGTGTGTGTATGTACATACATATGAGTATGGGTGTGTGTGTGTATACATATATATGTGAATTTGTGTGTATGTGTGTGTGTGTGTGCGTGTATATACATATATATGTGAATGGGTGTATGTCTGTATGTGTGTATGTACTGTATGTATGCATGCATGTATGTGTGTGTGTGCGTGTGTGTATGTACATATATATGTAAATGGGTATGTGTTTGTGTGAATAAGTGTGTGCCCAGCAATAGATTGGCGTCCTGTCCTGGGTGTATCTGCCCAGCGCCTGAAATGTTCTCCCCTGAATGAACATTGGGAACCCCCCCCCCCACGACTTTAATAAAGGTTTGAAAATGTTTTAAAAATATTAAAGTGTAAAATGTGATCATCACTGCAACCCTATTTTGAAGCTGTAACACTCTTGAGGGTTCTCTCCCAACCAGATTTTGGAATCTGTCTCTGATTTGTGTGTTTCTCTTTTGTGTCCTATGAAAAAAATTAACAAAACTTAACATAAAGCAATGGCTTTATACAGATTTATATTCCAATTCATGCTTAGTGTGCTTTGTTGTATTAAGGTGACAGTTATATGATTTTCTCCACATTAAAGTCATCATTAGGTTTGTTACAGCGACTCTCTTTGTGCACTTTAAATCGTTTGCGTGTCCACATACTTTAACTCACGCAACAATGATGCAGCCTGATGCAGGACTCTTGAACTTTTAAACACACCATGTGTTCCACGCCAGTCTTCACCCCACCAGCAGAGAACCCTGTCTGCACCACGTTCACACAACCTCTGACCCCAGGGTGCCGCCTTGGGTCAAGGACAAGGTCAAGGGTCAGGAGGGTGCAGAAGCCCTTAGTAAATCCTGGCCCTCTCCCATGTATAGGCCTTTTCTCTCGCTTATTCAGACAGCAGGCACTGAGATGTCTGGCTTTGTGGAGTGAGAGGACAGAGAGACATGAGAGAGATCAATATGAGTGATTAAACATTTCGCATCTGATCAGGACTTTGTAAGGTAACATAGCTGACCTTAGACATGCTTTCTAATTGCTTAATCATCAAAGTTACCTCTTAGTTATATAAAAAAAATCTAATATCAATAAAAAAAGAAATATGTTCAATATTATTGATTTGGAACTAGTGACAAGGGATGTTCTCCTCTCAGCGCTGGAGATTCCAGATTCGAATCCCAATCTGGGTGGATTTTCCATGTTCTCCCCGTGCCCACAGTCAAAAACATGGATTAAGGCTAATTGAAGTCTTCAAATTGCCCCATTAGAGCTTGTCTGTGTGAGTGAGTGTGTGCCCAGTGATAGATTGGCGTCCTGTCCTGGGTGTATCTGTGTATCTGCCCAACGCCCGAAACGTTCTCCCCTGGATGGGCATGGGAACCCCCCCCCCCCACGACCCTAATAGAGGATAAAGCAGAAAATAATGGATGGGTGGATGATTTGGAACTCTCACTGTATCACTAATATCAATGGATCACTCAAGTCTTGTCAGTGCTAATGGCAAACATGGATCAAGGTCAATTGAATTTTCTAAATTGCCCCATATAGAGTGTATGTGTGTGTGTGTGCCCAGTGATGGATTGGCGTCCTGTCCTGGCTGTATCTGCCCAGCGCCCGAAACGTTTTCCCCTTAATGGGCACATACGTAAACATGAACACACGCAAACATACACATACACACACACACACACACACACACAGACACACACACACACACACACACACACACACACACACACACAGGAGCAATGTAGCAACTTGGTTGCCATATTGACCAGGGTAAGTAATCTGCAACCTCACCACTAGATACCATCCATCCATTCATCATATTCCGCTTTGTCATCTACCAGGGTCACGGGGGGGTTCTCCATGTCCATCCAGGGGAGAACGTTTTGGGCGCTGGGCAGATACACCCAGGACAGGGTGCCAATCTATCACTGGACACACATTCACTCACACAAACACACTCTATATGGGGCAATTTGAAGAATTCAATTGACTTGATCCATGTTTTTGGACTGTGGGGGGAACCGGAGAACCCAGAGGAAACCCACACAGGCACGGGGAGAACATGGAAACTCCACCCATGGAAATTGGGATTCGAACGTGGAATCCCTAGTGCTGAGAGAAGAACATGCCAACCACTAAGCACTGCTGCTTCAAAGCCTGTCTGATTGCACCTGTGATCGGTTGTCTGTATACTTTTGGCTGTTGAGAATCACGCTCATGTTCAGCAGCGACATGCTGAAGTGCTCCTGATTGATTTATAATCCTGATGTTCCTACATTCTGTAGATGCGTGAGTAGATGGTAGCCTCAGGTGCTCCTGAGGTGTGAAAATAACACGGAAGTGTCTCAGTAACAATTGTTCGTTAATTAGTGTTAAGGACTAACGTTCCGTTTGTACTTTACCACACCTTTAACCTCCTGTCATTAAAACTGAGAACAGGTTCTAAAACGGCAGGGAGCGTTTCCAAAACAGTTTCAGGTCACATTCTGTAACAAACACTGATTTCGACCGTCCCGATGTCACGGTGACCTTAAAACGTGGCTAAAAAGTGACAAGGCGTCAGTCTGCCCAGACCTTTGTCCAGCGTTTAGCAGCGTTAGCATTTTTAGCCTATGATCAAGCACCTTACATAACATTTGTCTTCTATGTCATAGACACATGACAAATAGGTCTCTGTGTCTCTGCGCTTTTATCTGTTTTGTTGGTCTTTGTACTTCGTATCTGTCTCTGTCTGTATTTCTCATCTACTTTCTTTCTTTTTAATATTTTATTGTTAAAAAACATATTGTTTAAAACAATTTCAATGTTTTTCTTAGTCAGGCAGCATGGTGGTTTAGTGGTTAGCATGTACGCCTCTCAGCACTAGGGGTTCCCGGTTCGAATCCCCATCTGGGTGGAGTTTCCATGTTCTTCCCGTGTCCGCGTGGGTTTCCTCCAGGTTCTCCGGTTTCCTCCCACAGTCCAAAAACATGGATCAAGTCAATTGAGTTCTCCAAATTGCCCCATATAGAGTGTGTTTTTGTGAGTGAGTGTGTGTGTGTGTGTGTGAGTCAGTGTGTGCCAGTAATGGATTGGCGTCCTGTCCTGGGAGTATCTGCCCAGCACCCGAAATGTTCTCCCCTGGACCCCCCCCCCCCCCGCGACCCCAGTAGAGGATAAAGTGAAGATAATGGATGGATGAACGAAAAACACAAATTATTTCATTTTGATTTATAAATAATAAACCAGAGGTATGTCCCAATTTTATGGAAGACAACACAGAAAAAAAAATAAGGATCCACATGTCAAAAACATGATCCGCTTACAAGAGTCCGGAGGGAGAACTGAACCTGAAGGCAAACAAAACAGGCTCTGTGCAGTTGGTCTGGAGTTGAGAAAATTGTTTGCTTCAGCTAAAACATTATTAATAAAAATCTAAGGAGTTTCCTTTAAGGGGAGGAATTTATTACCACAGTGTAGGCGGTGGTGGTGGTGGGGGGGGGTCAGACAGGGCAGTCGTGTGTTCTCAGAGGACTGTATCACTTCACAGATGATTGAGCTCAAGCATCAAGCGGGAAGTGCTTTCTTTCAAATGTCTGATTTGTACAAGCCTCGGTGCGAGATTGAAGACATTTTTCCTGCGTTATGTATTTATCTAAAGTTCATTATGAGTTATTCTAAAAGAATAAAGTCTCGGATCCTGTTGGCACAGCAGATGCAGGGTTCTTTTTCCCGCCCGCCTTTTATTGACGGAACGGCGAGGCTGTTGCTTTGATTACAGGACTGAACGCAGCACCTGGTTTTGTCTGAGGAATTTTTCAAGGTGCAGTAAAAAATATTGGTATTGATTTTTCAGTTGTGAGATTCTTTAGAGTTGAACTCTCTTCCTCTCTGACGCATAAAACTCTCTTTAGTGATGAAAGCTGACAGCCGTTTCTCTAAAGGAGCCATAAAGCACTGCCTCCCACCAAATTACTGATCAAATAAACTCCTCTAACATCAACAAATGCTGCTTACATTTTGAAAGCACACTTGGACACACACACACACACACCTATATACACACATACACACACACATATAAACACACACATATACACACACACTTACATACACACACATATACACACACAAACACATACACATATATATACAAACACACACATACACATACACACATCACACATATACACACACATTCACACAAACATACACATATACACATACACACATATGCACATACACACATATATACACATACATATACACACATACACATATATACACACACAAACACATATATACACACATATATTCACATACACACACATATACACACACAAACACATACATATACAAACACACACATACACATATACATATACACACATACACATATACACACACACATACACATATATACACACACATATATTCACATACACACACATATACACACACACAAACACACACACACATACACACATACACATATATACACACACATATAAACACACATTTACACACACACATACACATATACACAAACACACACACACACACACACACCCACACCCCTCCCACACACACACACACAAATACAGAGAAAGTGAAAAAAAGGTGTGTATAAGTATCTTACGGATAACCCGGCATTTCTTTATCTGCATTTTGTTCGCACAAGGACACAGTGCAATATACTCAATGTTCTATACATTCTACCCTGCAAAAAAAATTAAACCCTAATAAATGAAAAAAGTCTCAAACACACTCTATATGGGGCAATTTGGAGAATTCAATGGACCTTGATCCATGTTTTTGGTCTGTGGGAGGAAACCGGAGAACCCGGAGGAAACCCACGCAGACACGGGGAGAACATGGAAACTCCACCCAGATGGGGATTCGAACAGGGAATCCCTAGAGCTGAGAGGCGAACGTGCTAACCACTAAGCCACTCTGCCGTCCAGAGTTGAACTAGATCCATATTTTAGAAAATGAACTGATCTCCAGGACGTTTCTCAGATCTGATCAGTATGTATATACAGTATTCCAGCAGTGCTGCTGGTGCTGATCCACTTTGACCAGCACAAGTTGCTAACACTCGACCACATTAATGTGATGCTCAGCGTATTCCTAACTTTGTATCTGTTTGTATGGCTTTCTCTGTATATTTCAGCATCCCTCACTCTCTGCCACACTCTCCCCCTCTGCTGTCGGTAATTTGTTTTTCCAGCCCACTGATGCTCAGTGAATCCCCTCTTCCCTCCTGTCTACCACATGGACATCCCTCTTCCCCCTTCTTCCCACCCACCCACACACACAAACACACACACACACACACACACACACACACACACCTCCCCTATTTCATCCTCATGCTTTATCCCACTCATTTAAACTGAACATGGCCCCTCAGGAGAGATTGCCTGGTTTTAAATAGCTACTGGTACATGGGATTAAATTTTAATTATGGGGGGCGATGGCCTTATCCAGGAAATTAGCAAAAGCGGTAATGAAGAGGCCACAGTGCTGTCTGTGTGTGTTAAAGCATTCGTGTGTTGATTTGTATGTCTGTGTGTACATCTGTATTTACAGTCATGGTCAAAAGTTTTGAGAATGACACAAATATTATATTTTCACATGATCTGCTGCCCTCTGGTTTTTATGTGTGTTTGTCAGATGTTTTTATCACATACAGAAATATAATTGCAATCATATTATGAGTAACAAAAGCTTTTATTGACAGTTAGAATGAGTTAATGCAGCAAGTCAATATTTGCAGTGTTGACCCTTCTTCTTCAGGACCTCTGCAATTCTCCCTGGCATGCTCTCAACCAACTTCTGAACCAAATAGGGACTGATAGCACTCCATACTTACGGGGGCGGGTTAGCTCAGTGGTTAGGGTGTTGGCCTATCAATCTGAAGGTTGGGGGTTCAAATCCCAGGTCCACTGAAGTTACCAGTGTGGGTCCTTGAGCAAGACCCTTAACCCTCATTGCACCAGGGATGTTGTGATGAACCCTGTGCTCACCTTGTAAGTCGCTTTGGATAAAAGCGTCCAATAAATGACCAAATTTATTTTAATTTTATTTAAAAATACTTGCACAATCAATGCTTGCATTTTGTCAGAATGTAGGTTTTTGTTTGTCCACCCGTCTCTTGATTATTGACCACAAGTTCTCAATGGGATTAAGATCTGGGGAGTTTCCAGGCCATGGACCCAAAATCTCTATGTTTTGTTTCCTGGGCCATGTAGTTATCACCTTTGCTTTATGGGAAGGTGCTCCATCATGCTGAAAAAGGCATTGTTGATTACCAAACTGCTCTTGGATGGTTGGGAGAAGTCCTCTCGGAGGACATTCTGGTACCATTATTTATTCATGACTGTGTTGTTAGGCAAGACTGTGGAGAGCCGATTCCCTTGGCTGAGAAGCAACTCCACACATGAATGGTTTCAGGATGCTTTACAGTTGGCATGAGACAAGACTGGTGGTAGTGCTCACCTCGTCTTCTCCGAATAAGCTGTTTTCCAGATGTCCCAAACAATCAGAAAGGGGATTCATCAGAGAAAATGACTTTACCCCAGTCCTCAGCAGTCCACTCCTTGTACCTTTTTCAGAATATCAGTCTGTCCCTGATGTTTTTTCTGGAGAGAAGTGGATTTTTTCCTGCCCTCCTTGAGACCAGGCCTTTCTCCAAGAGTATCCGCCTCACAGTGCGTGCAGATGCACTCACACCTGCCTGCTGCCATTCCTGAACAAGCTCTGCACTGCTGGTAGCCCGATCCCACAGCTGAAACACTTTTAAGAGACGGTCCTTGCGCTTGCTGGTCTTTCTTGGGTGCCCTGGAGCCTTTTTGGCAACAATGGAACCTCTCTCCTTGAAGTTCTTGATGATGCGATAGATTGTTTACTGAGGTGCAATCTTTCTAGCTGCGATACTCTTCCCTGTTAGGCCATTTTTGTGCAGTGCCATGATGACTTCACATATTTCTTTAGAGATAACCATGGTTAACAAAAGAGAAACAATGATGCCAAGCACCAGCCTCCTTTTAAAGTGTCCAGTGGTGTCATTCTTACTTAATCATGACAGATTGATCTCCAGCCCTGACCTCATCAACACCCACACCTGTGTTAATGGAGCAATCACTGAAAGGATGTTAGCTGGTCCTTTTAAGGCAGGGCTGCAATGAGGTTGAAATGTGTTTTGGGGGATAAAGTTCATTTTGTAGGCAAATATTGACTTTGCAATTAATTGCTGTTAAGCTGATCACTCTTTACAGCATTCTGGAGTATACGTTGCCATTATAAAAACTGAAGCAGTAGACCTTGTAAAAATTAATATTTGTATTATTTTCAAAACTTTGCCCAGCGATGGATTGGCGCCATGTCCTGGGTGTATCTGCCCAGCGCCCGAGACGTTCTCCCCTGGATGGGCATGGGGAACCCCACCGCGACCCTAATGGAGGATAAGCGGGAGATAATGAATGAATGAATGAATGAATTTTCAAAACTTTTGGCCATGACTGTATGTGTATATATACAGTACCAGTCAAAAGTTTGGACACACTTCCTTCCTGCTCCAATGTCTACACTGCAAAAAATTCTTCTCAAGTCAAAAAAAATCTTTATAAACACAAAACAAATCTTGTTTTTGAGTTACATACATTTTTAAGAAAAATAAATAATAGATTGGTGCCCTGTTCTGGGTGTATCAGCCCAGCGCCCGAAACGTTCTCCATTGGATGGGCATGGGGAACCCCCCCCCCCCCCCCCCCCCCCCCCCCCCCCCCCCCCCCCCCCCCCCCCCCCCCCCCCCCCCCCCCCCCCCCCCCCCCCCCCCCCCCCCCCCCCCCCCCCCCCCCCCCCCCCCCCCCCCCCCCCCTTTCTCCACTTACTGTACTATCTGTACATCTTTGTTTTGGTTCTCTGTTCTCTAATGATCAGGAGCATCACATAACAGGTATCATTAGGGTGGTGGATTGTTTATTGTCAGTTCTGCAGTGACACTGATGCAGTGAGGGGGTTTTAGTGCAACAGTGCTGCTGTAGTTTCATTTAAACACCTCAGTGACACTGCTGGCATATGAATAATGCACCAACCACATAATACCTGCTCTGTGAGGCTACTATTGGGGTAAAGACCATTAGAACAGAGTAAAGGGGACGTACACAGTATGTACTGTAGAACACAAACAGATGGACTACAGGCTGGAATTGTAGAACTACAAAGTCCATCTTTACTGGAAGTGGAACTAAGAACATGGACAATTAGTGGAGCAAAAAAAGAGGTGTGTCCAAACTTTTGACTGGTGCTGTATATATTCCAGCATATATATATATATATATATATATATATATATATATATATATATATATATATATATATATATATATATATATATATATATATATTGCTTTCTTTTTGTCTTTTTTGTCTTTTTTGGAGACGTCAAAAAAAGAATTTCACTGGTGGCTGTGCCGTGTATAACTACACATATAACGAATGAACTGATTTGATTTGATTTGATGGGGTGGCACAGTGGCTTAGTGGTTAGCATGTTCTCCTCTCAGTGCTAGAGATTCCAGGTTCGAATCCCAATCTGGGTGGAGTTTCCATGTTCTCCCCGTGTCCACGTGGGTTTTCTCCGGGTTCTCCGGTTTCCTCCCACAGTCCGAAAACATGGATCAAGTCAATTGAGTTCTCCAAATTGCCCCATATAGAGTGTGTGTCTGTGTGAGTGAGTGTGTGCCCAGTGATAGATTGGCGTCCTGTACTGGGTGTATCTGCCCAGCGCCTGAAACGTTCTCCCCTGGATGTGCATGGGGAACGCCACCGCGACCCTAGTAGAGAATAAAGCGGAAGATAATGGATGGATAGAACATATAAACATATGAATATTTTTATATACTATATATAGCCTATATATGTGTGTGTATGACAAATATACACTGTATGTCCTAATATATACTAATATATACTATATACACTAATATGACTATATATATATGTGTGTTGTGTTGATTTGTCATATTTTTATAAGCCATGTTTTTATCACGACAGGCACCGAGTTTTGCCTTGTGAAGCAGTTACAGCGACACGCAGCGGTGGTTTATATGTATTGCACAAGATTTGGAACTTAGTATTTTAAATTAAAAAATAAAAGAACGTTTTTACGAGTCGTCCGAGCGATAGATAAAACATAATGTAACTACATTCCGAATTATTAATGGACTTCTGAAACTATATTGAATACAAACCAGTGAAACACAAGGCTCATAGGTCTGTGTAGCTCACCCCCTGGTTCAGATTCGTTTCTACATACTTTCTGGTGCTCTAGCTGCTTTCTTCAACACCCCTTGTTCTCTGGTCCAGAATATATCAGAAAGTGGTCAGATTATCTAACCAGAAATATTTTTTAATGGCTAAAATGTTTTTGCTAACTAGTAAAAATCATGAACAGATCAGATTAGAGGTCTGGGTGTGTTCTCTATACAAATAAACACCATTTCTTTGATTTATATACTCTTTATAACCACCAAGAAGCGACTTAGGATGCCTCACCACCTTAACATGTTTCGAGTAGCGACACCAGTGATTGGTGGCTAATAGCCATTTGGTGCTATCGTGCACACGGGAAACGTATGTTTAAGTGATGTGTTGTTTTGTTTGGTCTTTTTTTTTTTTTCTTTTACATTATTTTCTTATTTGTTAAGTAAATTTCTCCCCCCTCCTCCGGCCCCAAATTCCTTAAAACGTGATTAAGTGATCTTACACACAGAAGAATTTTTACCTCCATATTTAACCCATCTGTGCAGTGAAACACACACACACACACACACACACACCCACCCACACACACAAGCCCGCTCACCCACCCACTCACACACACACACACACACACACACACACACACACACACACACACACACACACACACACACACACACACACACACACACACACACACACACACACACACACACACACACACACACACACACACCCACTCACACACACACACACACACACACACTAATTGAAGTGAGCACATGTGCGCAGAGAGGTGGGCAGCCTTGTGTATGGCGCCCAGGGAACAATTGGTGTTAGGTGCTTTGCCCAAGTGCACTTCATCCATAGTACATGGTGGGACCAGGAATCAAACCAGGGACCTTCAGGTTCTAAGGCTACAAACTGTGCACTAACACACTAACTCACCAAGAAGTGACCAATTCCATAGATTAACAATTGCAGGAAACGTCATCCCAAGCCCGGGCTGAGAAAGGGCTAGTTAATTATAAAATTATCCATTTATAAATACAGCCAAACAGAACAAGAGCATGGAGGCTGTGCACTGTCCCAAAATCTTTTCTTTCCTTAACATGATAACAATGACGACAACAATAACAAGGTGCTTTTAACACAATGACGAGTGATGATGGTGATGACGACCGTAATGCTGGAAAAGATGAAAGACAGATGGATGATTTTACTCCTGCTCCTTGTCCTCTCCGTGTGTGATCACATAGCACAGGTTCTTGTAGTCGAGGTTCCCAGCCACATCCAGGGGAAACATCTGAAACATCTGGTTGATCTGCAGTAGAATGACAGTCAGGGTTTTTGAGCTGAATATTTATTGGAAAAGATCCAGAATCAACAGAATATGGATGATAATGAATAATATCCATTGATTAAAATATAGATTAATAATAGCAATATATTGTGGTGCCTCATACTTTAAATTTAGGCTGTTACAGGAATATTTAAACTCAAAATAGTTTTAAGTCCAAACCAGTTTCCTCTATTAGACATCAGTGAATCAGTTCCCAGACCCTAAACACTTATCTTGATTTTAAGAGCAAATTCACATTATTAAAGGTGAAAAATAACAGTTAAATTCTGTACAATTTAACTAAAACATGCAAAATAGATAGGACTCAACTATAGGTGTGGATGCATTAAAGCTGTTTTCATTACGAGCTCTGTGATGGGACATTGTTCCATCATGCTGTGGTTTCTGAGTTCATAATGAAATCATATTAAATAATATTAAATGCACGGATGCTGAATCACCTTTGACTGGCATAAGGTGTGCCTGCATATTGCATAGAAATAATAGAATATATATATATATATATATATATATATATATATATATATATATATATTCATTCATTCATTATCTCCCGCTTATCCTCTATTAGGGTCGCGGTGGGGTTCCCCATGCCCATCCAAGGGAGAACGTCTCGGGCGCTGGGCAGATACACCCAGGACAGGGCGCCAATCCATCGCGCCAATCCATTTATATATATATATATATATATATATATATATATATATATATATATATATATATATATATATAAATTTTGGTGTTTAAATGAAACTACAGCAGCACTGCTGCACTAAAACCCCCTCACTGCATCAGTGTCACTGCAGAACTGACAATAAACAATCCACCACCCTAATGATACCTGTTCTGTGATGCTCCTGACCAATAGAGAACAGAGAACCAAAAGAAAACATTTGGACTACAGACTGTAATTGTAAAACTATCAAGTCCATCTATATGGTAAGTGGCGAAAATAGAGAATGGAGAAAGAATATGGTGTCCAGATTTTTAGAGTAATGCAAGAGATACTTTCATAATGATAGCGGCAGGCGATGCGGTACTGAGGATACAGCAGATGGCAATTAAATTCTGTACAATTTAACTAAAACATGCAAAATAGATAGGACTCAACTATAGGTGTGAATTCCACAGTGAGTGCACGCTTTCACTGAGCATGCAGTTCATACAGTGAGGTATGGTTCGAACTCCGGGTCAAATTTCTCTAAAATGATGGAGGTTATTGCACCATCGTGCAAAAGTTTGGCTAATTACATAAGTATCTTGACCAATCCCCATGCCCATCCAGGGGAGAACATTTCAGGCACTGGGCAGAAACACCCAGAACAGGGCGCCAATCTATCGCTGGGCACACACTCACTCACACAGAAACACTCTATATGGGTCAATTTGGAGAACTCAATTGACTTGATCAATGGGAGGAAACCGGAGAACCTGGAGGAAACCCACGCGGACACGGGGAGAACATGGAAACTCCATCCAGATGGGGATTCGAACCGGGAATCCCTATTGCTGAGAGGCGAACGTGCTAACCACTAAGCCACCGTGCCGCCCCATCTATATAACCTCTCTCTTTAAATTAAAATCCTGATTAAACCTTATTATTAGAGCGAGACATTCACTGTGGCTCCTGTAGGCTCTGTGTAAACTTTATCCTGCCATTATTTAATGCTTGAACTTCCTGCCTGTCCTTCTTCTCTCCGCCCTTCGCTGCTTTTCTTATTTTAGATGTTTATTTCGTTCTTGTCAGCAAAAACTGATGCAAGGAGAAACCCTGTGGGTTCAACCCTTGGGGAGGCGAGTGGCACGGTGTTTGATCATCGCCCAAGCACACATCTCCTGTGTGCCCACACGGCTGATCAAGAGCACTGCCAGCAACCCGCCCCCCCGCGGGAGGCCCCTACCGACCCCCGAGAGCACATTACCCTGCCAACGCAGCGTGGCCGCTCATCTGCTGGACACATGGGAGACACTGCAAGCGTGCGCCATATTTCATGGCTAGTAGCCCCCCACTTTTCGTCTCACCCCCACCCCATCTCTGTATGAGGGATTTTGGGGGTATTTGACAGGAAGATGGATTATTGTAATCACAGGAGCCATCAGTGAGTCAGAACGGGGTGCCAGGGGAAGCTAGCCATCACGTTACTGCAAACGCTGCCATGGGAACACCAATGCGCCTTGTGCTCGCTGTGAACCCCGGTGAGAGCGGCTACACCACATTTATGTGTAAAAAAAAGAAAAAAAAAAGAATAAAAAAAATAAATCTAAACTGCTGTGAAGGATCTTGTTTATTTCTGCTTTATTAAAGCCGAGTGGCGCTCTCACCTCTGCCTCGCTGAATTTATCCGCCTGAGACATCAGGTGATATTTGATCCTGCGAGAAAGAGGAAACTGTTAATGATTGTATGGATGAGTCACAGATCTGGAACAAACAGAAGCATAAAAAAAAAACAACAGCAAAACTAGGAACCAACCAGGAACCCATCCACACAGAGGCCAGTACAAACAGGACTGATCTATACAGGAACCCGGCTAATCATAAGGCATTCCAATCAGGACTCAGTCCTTGGGTCCAAACAGGAACTCTCATTATAAGGGACTCAAGAGCCCAACCAGGATATAACCAAATCAGTAACGGATCCAAACAGGAATCAACACAACGTGGAACCAGCTTAAACAAAAAGCCTCGAATAAAAACACTTGTACTAAAACACAATCTGTACACACAGAAATAAAACAATTCCAAACAGGAACCATTCCAAACAGCAACCATTCCAAACAGGGATCTGCATACATAAGATTCAAGATTAGAGATTCAAGAAAGTTTTATTAGCAATTGTATTGCATGTGGTACATGAGACGAAACGAAACCCTGTTTACCCTGTTCTATTAAAGTTAAATTTTAAAAGAAAATCAGATATAAATACAATATTAATAGGTAAAATATAATATACAATAGGGGAGGCACAGTGGCTTAGTGGTTAGCATGTTCTCCTCTCAGCGTTGGGGATTTCCGGTTGGAATCTCGTAAAGTTTCCATGTTCTCTCCGTGTCCGTGTGAGTTTCCTCCGGGTTCTCCGGTTTCCTCCCACAGTCCAAAAACATGGATCAAGGGCAAATGAATTCTCCAATTGCCCCATATAGAGTGTGTCTGTGTGAGAGAGTGTGTGCCCAGCGATAGATTGGCACCCTGTCCTGGGTGTATCTGCCCAGTACCTGAGACGTTCTCCCCTGGATCCTGGATGGGCATGGCGAACCCCCCGCGACCCTAGTAGAGGATAAAGCAGAAGATAATGGATGGATAATATACAATATACAACCAGATATATATATATATATATATATATATATATATATATATATATATATATGTGTGTGTGTGTGTGTAATATAGCTGAAACTATGTATATACGTGTAAAATTTGTGTTTTGGTGGAGAAAGATAAGGTCCAGTGTTGTGGTGTGCTGTGTCCATGAACGTCTGTTTTGTTAGGTGGAGTTTGTGATTCTCACTGGTTCTACAGTAAGAACCATTTACAGAAGAACCAATCTAAAAAGGAAACAGGCCAATCATCAAAATAACAAAACTCTACACAGACAAACAAGAACTTAATCAAGTTCCAGCCCAATCAGGAAAAGTCCCAACAGGAACCACTATTAAAGGTAACCAAGCCACTTTAAACCCAATCCTACCGGGAACCAACACAACCAGTCCAAAGAGAAAGAGAAAACTCTGTAAAATGAAAAAAAGGAATCTTTTTGAAACAGGAACCAACCTAAACAGGAAATACTACAACCAGGAACAGCTCCAGTTCAAACAAATGTCAGCTTACAGAACCCTCTGTTTGTAGTATAAAAGTAAAAAAACTTTTTTAGTACAGAAGACTCACTCGTCTCCCTTGAGAACTCCAGTTCCTTCTGGGTCGAAGATCTTAAAGGCGTTCAGAATGCTCTCCTCTGGATCAGTACCTAAGATATAGACATTATTGTGGTTATAAGTAATATAAGTAATAAGTAATAAGTAATATATATATATATATATATATATATATATATATATATATATATATATATATATATATATATATATATATATGTGTGTGTGTGTGTGTGTGTGTGTGTGTGTTTGTGTGTCTCCCAGCAATAGATTAATGCCCTGTCCTGGATGTATCT
Source organism: Corydoras maculifer (assembly GCA_019802435.1). NCBI lineage: Eukaryota > Metazoa > Chordata > Actinopteri > Siluriformes > Callichthyidae > Corydoras > Corydoras maculifer. The sequence goes on from JAFMOD010000343.1 coordinate 1,333,245, forward strand.
GCCCACAAACGTTGCCCTGGATGGGCATGGGAAACCCTAGCAACCCAAGAAAAGGATTAAGTGGAAGTGAAAGATGGATGTGAGGTAGTTATATTAACTGTTCTTTACTCATTCACGATGCTGATGTAGTTTATATCCTGTCCACTAATACAGAGTAATGCACTATGAGTTTATATGACCATAAACCTGTGTGAAAATGTTCAATTGAACATGGTTCTCACCTTTCAGTTTCTCACCAAACATGCTGAGGAACACGGTGAAATTGATAGATCCTGGTGCTTCTTTAATCATATCGTCCAGCTCGTCATTTCCTACATTCAGCCGTCCTGCGAACACACACACACACACACACACACACACACACACACACACACACACACACACACACACACACACACACACACACACACACACACACACACACACACACACACGAGAACACTGAAATTTATGAATTTATACATAATAATAATAATAACACATATACAGTATAGAATATATACAAATTTATATATGTACGCACACACACACACTCGTACATACACACACACACACTCACACACAGACACACACGATTCAGCACACTTAAAAATATACATTTACAATATGTGCACACTGACACTACACCCACACTCATAACCATACTGAAATACATTATACAGAATTTTACATACAAACTTACATACACACGCACGCACACACACACACACACACACACACACACACACACACACACACACACACACACACACACACACACACACACACACACATATATATATAAATATATATATATATATATATATATATATATATATATATATACAGTATATATGTGTGTGTGTGCATGTGTGTGTGTATGTAAGTTTGTATGTAAAATACTGTATAATGTAATAATATAAAGTTTGTATGTAAAATACTGTATAATGTATTTCAGTATGGTCATGAGTGTGGGTGTAGTGTCAGTGTATGTATGTGTGTGTGGGTGTATGTAAGTCTATGCAAAGACTATATGTACGCACACACACACACTCGTACATACACAATATCAATATTATTTCTGAAATATATTTTATATATATATATATATATATATATATATATATATATATATATATATATAAAAAATATATTTCAAACATAATATTGATATTGTGTATGCAACACTAAAAAAGTGCATACATTAAAATGCACATAAAGTGCATCTTTAAATGCCATGTTTGTGTAGTAGAGAAACACATATGGAATGAATTTTGATCCACTGATCTAACAAATGCTGTTTTTCCTGATGATCTAAATCTCTCACATCAACTCTATTCATCTGAATAGATCTGTGCAGCTCATAAACCCATTTAGAAGTGACCATAAATGTGCGCAGCTGTTGGTTTATATTTAGAGCTGCTGAGATTCTGATCACAGCCATAATAAAATCAGACATGCCCCCTCATGTGACCGGGTTACAGGCATAACTCCTTTCTGATAGCATCTAAAACCCTGTTAAAATAATGTAAGGTATTTTTATACAGTCTGGACTGTGATTAGCAGATATGTTAAGATATGTGCAGATATGATAAGGGATAACTCAAATTAAATGAATTATATACAGTCTCCACAACAAATACTGGCACAACTGGTGAAGATGAGTTAGAACGAATGAAGAAAAGAGATTTGAGTGAATTTATTTAAGTGGACGTAACGCTGAGAAATAAATCCAGCTTTTAACTCCATCCATCTGTCCATTATGTATTATTAGGGTCGCGGGGGGGTTCCCCATGCCCGTCCAGGGGAGAATGTTTCGGGCGCTGAGTAGATACACCCAGGTCAGGGCGTCAATCTATCACTGGACACACACTCACCCACAAAGACACACTCTATATGGGGCAATTTGAAGAACTCAATTAACTTGATCCATGTTTTTGGGCTGTGAGAGGAAACCGGAGAACCCGGAGGAAACCCACGGGGACACGGGGAGAACATGGAAACTCCACCCAGATGGGGATTCGAACCGGGAATCCCTAACGCTGAGAGGAAGCCACCTTGCCGGCAGGTTTTCACTCCAAAAATTTTTTTTTGTATTACTAGAAATTCAAATATTACTGTATTATTATAAATATCCATATGTACCACAATCATCCTTAGAAATGCTATCAACTTGTATATAACTTTTTTATTAGACTGTCAAGAAGTTATTTCTCTTCAATCCAGGTTTGATCTGGGTGGAATTTCCATCTCGGTTTCTCCAGGTTTTCTGGCTTTCTTCCACAGTCCAAAAACATGGATTCAATGTGTTAGTAAGTTTACTTCTGAGTGCAGCTCCCCCTACACAAAATGAATTTTAAAAACTATAGGATTAAAGAATGCATGAGGATTTGGTCCTGATGCTGCTAGTCGTCTGTGCCAAGATGCTGCAGGAGCACAAAATGTGCGCTGCCTCAGGGGCAAGAGCTGCACTGCTCCTGCAAACGGCTAGTAGTTACGGCTAATGGCTCATCGCATCAGTGTCAGTGCAGAACTGACAATAAACCACCACCCAAATTATACCTGTTCTGACCAATAGAGAACAGAGAACCTTCAGAAGAATATCCATTTATCCATTATCTTCTGCTTTATACTAAAGTATGGTCGTGGGGGGGGGTTCCCCATGCCAGTCCAGAGGAGAACGTTTTGGGCGCTGGGCAGATACACCCAGGACAGGGTGCCAATCTATCACTGGGCACACTCTCAACAGACACACCCAAACACTCCATATGAGACAATTTGGAGAATTCAATTGACCTTGATCCATGTTTTTGGACTGTGGAAGAAAACCAGAGAACCCAGAGGAAACCCACGCAGACATGGGGAGAACATGGAAACTCCACCCAGATTGGGATTCGAACCAGGAATATACTAACCACTAAGCCACCGTGCCGCCCCATCAGAAGACTAACAAAAAAAAAAAAAAGAAAACTGATGGACTACAGTCTGTAATTGTAAAACTACAAAGTCCATCTATATGGTAAGTGGAAAAAAATAGACAATGGAGGAAAAGGAGGCGTGTCCGAACTATTGACCAGGACTGTAGCTCTGTAGCTTTATTTTTTATTTGTTATTACTGATAATTATTTTCATCCGATGAAGCATAACTCTGTATTTCACAAAACATGGTGCAATAAAGACCAGACTGAAGTGGATCTATCTTCATGTTAGTGTGTGTGTATGTGTGTGTGTGGTGTCAGTGGAGAAATCTAGACACTCACCCACTGCGGCAAAGGTGTCTCTGAGGTCGTTCTTATCAATGAAGCCATCTCTGTTCTGGTCCATGATGGTAAAAGCCTACAGGAAGGTACAGCAGATGAGCTAAATTGTGGACTGCAGTACACCCACTGAGTCTTGTGATCCCATCACTGATTATGATTAGAATAGGTCTGGCTTAAGCTGAGGGTCGAGCAGATGATAAAAAGCCTGGATCGCTCACCTCTTTAAACTCCTGGATTTGGGACTGCTCAAACATGGTGAAGACATTGGAACTGGCTGATTCCTTCTTCTTGGCTTTTTTGGGGGACTGAATAACAGACGGAATGAGAATCATTTACAGTCCAAAAAAAATCTCCCACACTGTATTTCCACGTGTGCACTTTTTATGCTTATTGCACTCTAAATAAGACATGAATGAGAGTCACAAATGAGTCTTTTGAGACATCAGATCACTATTAAAGCAATAAAACTTTCTCTTGGGCACAGGGCTTTGCTAAAGGGACAACCCTGGCAACTTTTGGCGGTAAAGATTAAGTGATTTAGTTGCCTGCTGTGCATACACACAGAGGAATTTGTCCTCCACATTTAACCCATCCGTGCCGTGTAACACACACACATAAGTACACACACTGGTGAGGTGAGCACACGTGCCTGGAGTGGTGGGAAGCCTTGAATATGGCGCCAAGGGAGCAATTGGGGTTAGGCACCTTGCCCAAGGGCACTTCAGCCATGGTACCTGGTGGGACCGGGAATCGAACCGGGGACCTTCAGGTCACAAGGCTGAAGCCCATGACTACCCCAATACACTAACCACTGAGTTATCAATGTTTATCAACTATAATTTCACCATAGTCTGTTAATATTAAGTTCCATACATAAAAAAACAAACATATTTACTAAAAATATTTATCAAAGGACACAGTGTGTGTACAGCGGCATGTTGGCTTAGTGGTTAGCATGTTCGCCTCTCAGCACTAGGGATTCCCGGTTCGAATCCCCATCTGGGTGGAGTTTCCATGTTCTCTTTGTGTCCGCGTGGGTTTCCTCCGGGTTCTCCAGTTTCTTCCCACAGTCCAAAAACATGGATCAAGTCAATTGAATTCTCCAAATTGCCCCTATAGAGTGTGTTTGTGTGAGTGAGTGTGTGCCCAGCGATAGACCACTAAGCCACCCATTATAAACACATTTTTTTATTTTTATATAAACCAGTGATTTTTATATTATCTCATACTTTTTCTTCTAAGCATCTTTTGGAAAAACATCTGTGATCTTTAAATAATAAATAAACACAATAATTAATCTAAACCTAATCCCACCTTTAAATGATCTGCTAATCACAATGTTTCTAATACGTCTGCCGCTTAAATAAATACAGACACTTTAACCAACAGTTCAATATCCAGCGAATAATCTAAAATTTGATATATTTTTTTATTTGCTACAAAACAGGGTTTCTGTACAGTGTGAAATAATGCATCCAAATGCAATAATGCATTTTGTTTGTATTATTTCAATCATGGGCGGCACAGTGGCTTAGTGGTTAGCACGTCTGCTTCTCAGCACTAGGGATTCCCGGTTTGAATCCCCATCTGGGTGGAGTTTCCATGTTCTCTCCGTGTCTGGGTGGGTTTCCTCCGGGTTCCCCGGTCCTCCCACAGTCCAAAAACATGGTTCAAGTCAATTGAGTTCTCCAAATTGCCCCATATAGTGTGTGTATGTGTGCGTGTCTGTGTGAGTGTGTGCCCAGTGATAGATTGGCGCCCTGTCCTGGGTGTATCTGCCCAGCGCCCAAAACGTTCTCCCCTGGATGGGCATGGGGAACCCCCCCGCGACCCTAATATAGGACAAAGCGGAAGATAATGAATGAATGAATATTTCAATCATCACTCTGTTCTAATATGAAATCTAATAATATAAATAGTGCAGCACGGTGGTTTAGTGGTTATCACGTTCGCCTCTCACCACTAGGGATTCCAGGTTCGAATCCCAATCTGGGTTTCCATGTTCTCCCCGTGTCCGTGTGGGTTTCCTCCGGGTTTTCCGGTTTCCTCCCACAGTCCAAAAACATTGATCAAGGTCAACTGAATTCTCTAAATTGATGATATATAGATTTTGCCTGTGTGAGTGAGTGTGAGCGATAGATTGGCGCCCTGTCCTGGGTGTATCTGCCCAGTGCCCGAAACGTTCTTCCCTGCATGGGTATGGGGAACCCCCCGCAACCCTAATAGAGGATAAAGCGGAAGATAATGGATAAATGGATTTTGCCTAGTTAACATACACACATTTGTTCTCCACATTTAACCCATCCATGCAGTGAAACACACATGCAGTGAGGTGAGCACACGTGGGCAGCCTTGAATATGGTGCCCAGGGAGCAATTGGGGTTAGGTGCCTTGTCCAAGAACACTTCAACCATAGTATTTGGTGGGACCGGGAATCGAACCAGAGACCTTCAGGTCACAAGGCTGGTTCCTTAACCACAAGTCCATGACTGCCCCATGTAGTTAATGTATAAACACTTTGACTTTTCATTAATTAGGTTAATTCTTAATGAAATGTTTCTTTTTATGGTTTGACCATTTGCATGACTTTAAGTCAAGTCAAGTCAAGTATTTTCTATTTGTCATTCCACAATATAAAGCACAGTGCAATATATGTGGAACAAGACAGCGTTCCCCAGGAACAAGGTGCTACATATAACAGCCAACATAAAGTGCACATGTGCAAACACAAGAATTTTCAATAAAAATACTTTATTATATTACATATAATTTATTTATTATATTATTATTAATATAAAATTATTTTTCATTATATTATATAATTTTAATTAATTCATTCATATTCTATTCTGCTTAATCCTTTACTAGGGTCACCATGCCCATCTAGGGGAGAACGTTTCATGCCCTGGATAGGGTGCCAATCCATCACTGGTAACACACATACTCACTTACATACACACGGTTTCTATAGGGGTAATTAAGAGAAGCCAATTAATCTTGAATCCATGTCTTCGGACCATGGAATGAAAACCGGAGAACTCGGAGGAAACCCATGCAGACACGGGGGAGAACATGGAAACTCCATCCAGAATGGGATTCAAACCGAGAATCCCTAGTGCTGAGAGGAGAACATGCTAACCACTAAGCCACCTGCATGATCTTAAATTTTATTTAAACTGGGTCAGTAAATTTGACCTGTTAAATCAGTAAAGTCATTTTTTTAACTTAATATGAGGGAAATGACCAATTGGACAATGACCCGAACCATATTTATAGGTTATGCCAGATTTACCTACAAATCTAATAGCGGTGCAGTCAAAAAAAAAGAAGAAATAATAAAAAAAACAACACAGTTTGTCCGTTTCAATGCAAATTTCTGATCTGTCGTGGTTATGGGGGGTCATAAAAACTCGAATCTTACCATGATGCCAGCTGAGATCCTGCAGACGGATGATACGTGGACGGCGGAGAGATGAGCGAGTCCTGCAGCTAGTGTTTTATATACGAAATGCAGCCAGGAGAGGGTCTCTAAATATAGCCAGGACACAATGCCTGGAACAATAGTGTACCAAACAGGCCTTATGAGGTATGTGGACCATGTGGGGCATGAAGGAGTGGCAGGATGTCCAACCGATGCTCACAGGTGCAGCCACCTTCAGAACACCAAGCCTCTGGGGTAGAAAACAGGAGTTCATACTGCAGTGGGAATATTGGGAACATCAGAAACCAGCCTTTAAAAGTGCAAGACCCTTTAACTACAAGGTTACCGCTTTTGTTAAGTTAACTGCTGCTGGAAAGAAGTAAAGATTTATTCCACAGTGTCAACAGCAAATCCATACTTAAAAAAAGCACCTCAGAATCACTGCAGCCTTGGTTCTGGAGTTAGCTGCATACAGTTCTTCACAGCCTACAGAACGTGCTTTCATTTTAAACCTGAGTTTTAATTTACAAATCAATAAAACAGTGCAGACCCAGGTTGTGTGGAATCTGGATCGATGGTGGCTTTATTTAATGCAGACAGTTTTAGAATAACGTTGTGACTCAAGCGTTCAGCATTCCTCACTCGAGCCTGTTAAAGCACCGTTTACTTAAAGGTGCACATTTCCCATGATGCAGCTGTTGCATGGTGCAAAACAGCACAGCTTTGTATGTCCTGGCAATCAACATTCCAATTCATCCCAGTGGTGCTTAGTAGGATGAAGCCAGGGATCAGAACCAGAGTCTCTGTGATTCCGAACTCATCACACCATGATGTTTTCTGGGTTCTAAGGACTGTTGGAGAATGTTTTTGTCTACACTGCAGGAACTGAGGATGTTATTTTTGATCTGCCTATTCTAATAAGGGTAACGGGGTGCAGGAGCCTATTCCAGCACAAAGAACATCACCATATATGTTTCAAGTCGATTACAGAGCACTGACACACTTTAGCATCTTTACTTCTTCTGACTTTGGAGCAGAGCTTCTAGACCTGCAGACACATTTTTCAGAAAATTTTTCATTTTTAATAAAAGACTGGGGTGGCACGGTGGCTTGGTGGTTAGCATGTTCTCCTCTCAGCCCTAGGGATTCCCGGTTCGAATCCCCATCTGGGTGGAGTTTCCATGTTCTCCCCGTGTCTGCGTGGGTTTTCTCCGGGTTCTCCGATTTCCTCCCACAGTCCAAAAACATGGATCAAGTCAATTAAGTTCTCCAAGTTGCCCCATATAGAGTGTGTTTGTGTGAGTGAGTGTGTGTGTGCCCAGAGATAGATTGCATCCTGTCCTGGGTGTATCCTGGGTGTATCTGCCGAGCATCCAAAACATTCTCCGCTGGATGGGCATGGGGAATGTTTACACCCAGGACAGGGCGCCATTTCATCACTGGAGCCAAACTCACCAATTAAAATCATTGGGGTTTGAACCTGGATCCCCAGCAGCAAGAGGCGGACATGCTAAATACTTAGCCAATGATTTTAATTGGCTTGATTGTCTAATTAAATTCTGAAGTTTTTATTTGAAAATAGCTGTAATAGATTCATTTAATTTACATTCAAATTAGTCTCCTGAGAGCAACCCATCCCCTCATTTCTATACCAGGATACTAAGAGGACGGGAGGGGGGTCCTCTTAGTCCTCTGTGTCCTCTGTGTGTGTGTGTGTGTCTGTGTGAGTGAGTGAGTGAGTGAGTGAATGCCCAGCGATAGATTGGTGTCCTGTCCTGAGTGTATCTGCCCAGCGCCCGAAACGCTCTCCCCTGGATGGTCATGGGGAACCCCCCCCACCCCCGCGAAACTAGTAGATGATAAAGCAGAAGATAATGGATGGATAAAGATAAACACACACTAAGAGAAGAAACCCACATGGACAAAGAGAGAACATGGGAACTCTAACCAGATCGGGATTCGAACCGGGATCCCCAGGGCTGAGAGGCGAACATGCTAACCACTAACATCCATCATTTCATTATAGTTCACTATTTAAGGAAATAATGATGCTTAAAGACGTCACATTGGCTTAGTGGTTAGCACAGATGCCTCTCAATGCTGGTGATCCAGTTTCGAATCCCAATCCGGTGGTATTTCTAAGTTTTTCCTTTGTCCGTGTGGGTTCTCTCCAGGTTCTCTGGTTTCCTCCCACAGTCCAAAAACATGGATTCAAGGTGAATTGGCTGCAGTATATTGCCTCAATCTAAATTGCCCCAATTAATTAATATCCTTACAGAAAAATGCCATTATGTCATTTATAACTCTTTAAGAGGGTTACTTTACTGAGTTTCTAGAACAACAGAACACATAAATACTGTTCTTATGCTGTTGACTCAGTGTTGGAAGCATATTATTGTCTAAGCTTTAGTAATCTCAACTGCTAAAACAAAGCTTAACTTCCATCCATCCATTATCTTCCTCTTTATCTTCTACTAGGGTTGTCCATCCTGGGTGGAATGTTTCGGGTTTTGGGCAGATACACCCAGGACAGGACGCCAATCCATCACTGGGCACACTTACTCACACACACACACACACACACACACACACACACACACACACACACACACACACACACACACACACATACAGACACAGACACACTCTATATGGGGCAATTTGGAGAATTCAATTGATTTCATCCATGTTTTTGGACTGTGGGAGGAAACCAGAGAACCTGTAGGAAACCCATGAGGACATGGGGAGAACATGGAAACCCCACCCAGATTGGGATTCAAACCAGGAATCCCTAGTGCTGAGAGGAGAACATGCTAACCACCAAGCCTCTGTGCCGCCCAAGCTTAACTTCAAGTCCATCCATCCATTCCGCTTTATCCTCTACTAGGGTTGTGGGGGGGTTCCCTATGCCCATCCAGGGGAGAACATTTCAGGCGCTGGGCAGATACACCCAAAACAGGGCGCCAATCTATCGCTGGGCACACACTCACTCACACAGACACACACTCTATATGGGGCAATTTGGAGAATTCAATTGACTTCATCTATGTTTTTGGACTGTGGGAGGAAACCAGTGAACCTGTAGGAAACCCATGCGGACACGGGGAGAACATGGAAACTCCACCCAGATTGGGATTTGAACCGGGAATTCCTAGCGCTGAGAGGAGAACATGCTAATCACCAAGCCATCGTGCAACCCAAGTCAGTAATTAAAATGTCTCGATCTGGTCTGATTGTGTAAAATTCTCAACAAACTCTTATAAAAAGCATAAACACACACTAAAACACACCTGTACATTCTCTCCAATCTGCCTGGCTGTTGCCAAGCCCTTTATAAATCCCCTCATAAATAATGCTAATACTGCAGGGCTATAAATTTATACGCTGACCTCAGAGCAGCTCCTGTCTGTCTGTGCGGCTGTCAGACAGACAGATGGGCGTCTGAGAATAACTGCAGTGTGGATGGTATAAATCCCCCACTTCTCGCCTGCTTTGGATGCGGACTGGATCATGACATTATAATGACATTATAACACACTGTCCCTGGATCAGTTTCAACTCGTCTCTCTCTCGCTCTATTTGAGGTCTCAGTACTTGGAAGGAGTGTCACTGGAAGTTCAGTCCAAGTGAAAACACAATGTGTCTATAAGTTAAGGTTCATGGTTTATATATACTGTATATACACTATAGGATTATTAAAGAGTTAATATAAGCTCAAGATCATAAGGATTTAAACACCGTGACGGATTTTAAATATATTTTTTTTAGATTTTAAGTAAAGATTCTCAACTTGAATTCAAATGGGGCCTATTAAGGGATAACAGCATTTTTACACGGTCTCTATTTGAACAGGTTTTAAGGCGTTCAGACATTGACTAATAAGGTGTTTTATGGGCTGGCACAGCCCGGTTCCTCATTATTTTATGATAAATGAAGGCGATTAAAAGCCTGGAGTCGATTTCCACTGGTATTTTTAGCTATTTAGTTAAACTCTTAATATGCTTCCAAAGAGGTTTAGCTGAAGGTGGTGAAAAAAAATAACGAATAATAACAAAATAATAAAATAACATGTATATCCATTCATCCATTATCTTCCGCTTTATCCTCTAATAGTGTGGCAGGGGGGAGTTCTCCATGCCCATCCAGGGGAGAAAGTTTCGGGCTCTGGGCAAATATACCCAGGACAGAGTGCCAATCTATCACTGGGCACACACTCACTCACGCAGACACACACACAGACACACTTCTTATGGGGCAATTTGGAGAATTCAATTGACCTTGATCCATGTTTTTGGACTGTGGGAGGAAACCGGAGAACCCGGAGGAAACCAATGTGGACACGGGGAGAACATGGAAACCCCACCCAGATTGGGATTTGAACTGGAAATCCCTAGTGCTGAGAGGAGACCTGACATATACATATATATATATATATATATATATATATATATATATATATATATATATATATATATATATTCATTCATTATCTTGTGATCGTGATCCATTGATATTAGTGATACAGTGAGAGTTCCAAATCATCCATCTATTCATTATCTTCTGCTTTATCCTCTATTATGGTCATCGGGGGGGGGGGGGGTTCCCCATGCCCATCCAGGGGAGAACGTTTCGGGCGCTGGGCAGATACACCCAGGACAGGGTGCCAATCTATCGCTGGGCACACACCCACTCACACAGCCACACTCTATATGGGCCAATTTGGAGAACTCAATTGACTTGATCCATGTTTTTTGGACTGTGGGAGGAAACCGGAGAACCCAGAGGAAACCCACGCGGACACGGGGAGAACATGGAAACTCCATCCAGATGGGGATTCAAACCGGGAATCCCTAGCACTGAGAGGAGAACATGCTAACCACCAAGCCACCGTGCTACCCCAGTCTTTTATTAAAAATGAAAAATTTTCATTAATTTATTTACAAAACGTGAAGTATGACTCAAAACATGTAATCAAACTCAATGAAAGCCTGTGGATTTGACTTGAAAAGGAAAAAGGTGGTTATATATAGAGGCTATGAGGATTATTTATAGCGCCTGTGTATACTGTAATGTATATTCGGAGTTTTTCTTATAATGGAAACCATGTGGTGTGAAATACAGCTCGGTGATTGATGGCTTTCTAACAGGCTTTTTCAACACTCTGCCAGAGGGCAGGATGGAGAAAGAATGCCCTCTGCAGAGGTTAGAGAAGTGATAGGTGGGTGTTCAGGGATGTGTGGGGGTAGTGGAGGGTAAAACCCGCCGCTGACAGAGGGAGGAATTCTTTTCAGAGCTATAACTCGTGTGCAGCAGCTGCGTCAGTGTCTGTGATTTCTATTTTCGGCAATTTGTTCGACGGTTTTTGTTAAGATTGTGATTTATCTGGAGCTTCTTTTATTTACATTGATGCATTTTATATGTATACACAGTTTAAAAAACATTAAAACAACACTGAGTGTTTTTTTATCAGCATTGTAGAACAATTACAACAAAGCTTTTTTTTTTATACCTGATCAAGTCAGCATGGTGGCTTAGTGGTTAGCATGTTCTTCTCTCAGCGCTGGGGATTCCCAGTTCGAATTCCAATCTGGGTGGAGTTTCCATTTTGTCCTCGTGTCCGCATGGGTTTCCTCCGGGTTCTTCGGTTTCGTCCCACAGTCTAAAAACATGGATTTAAAGTAAATAAAATACTCCAAATTGCCCCATATAGAGTGTGTGTGTGCTCAGTGATGGATTGATGTCCTGTCCTGGGTTTATCTGCCCAGCGCCTGAAACGTTCTCCCCTGGATGGGCATGGGGAACCCCCCCGCGACCCTAGTACAGTATAAAGCAGAAGATAATGGATGGATGGATGGAAGTTAAGCTTTGTTTGAGCAGTTAAGATTACTAAAGCTTAGACAATAATATGCTTCCAACACTGAGGCAACAGTATGAGAACGGTATTTATGTGTTCTGTTGTTCTAGAAACTCAGTAAAGTAACCCTCTTAGAGAGTTATAAATGAAGTAATGGCATTTTCTGTATGGATATCCTTCACTTAATTGGGGCAATTTAGATTAAGGCAATATAGAGCAGCCAATTCTCCTTGAATCCATGTTTTTGCTTTAAATTGCCCCATATAGAGTGTGTCTATGTGAGTGAGTGTGTGCCCAGTGATAGATTGGCGCACTGTCCTGGGTGTATCTGCCCAGCGCCCGAGACGTTCTCCCCTGGATGGGCATGGGGAACCCCCCCCCGCGACCCTAATAGATGAATGTATGAATGAATGAATTTACATACGTATGCCAAATGTATTCCACGTCCACCTCTAACACAGGAGATGAGACACACGGTGAGGTGGTAAACAGTTTATTTAAAGAGAACGAGGCTGGTGATTTACAGAGGAACTTTGGATTTCCAGGATCCGGAACATGAGAAGATTAAATCTACAGTACAGTATGAACTTTAACCCAGAGATCCTGAGTGTCTAGCATAAATAACACTCTATCAATATGCCGGAGTTAGTTAAATCTTCCACGTCTGATCCACTAATCAAGTTCTTAAAAAAAAAAGAAATAAAAATAAAAAAAAGATCATTTAAATACAGTTTCGAACAGGACACGACCCGTTTCAAAGGACAGCAAAACGTTAAACATGAGGAATCGAGTAACAGTGCAGAAACATATTTTCATGTGAGGAAGCATCAATAATAAACTGAAAAACAAAAATGATCGTTAAATCTTTACACTGTACAAACAAAAGTATGTAGACACTATTACCTGCGTGGGCTGAACAGGGATGAGACGAGTGCCGATTTTGATGGTATGATTATTGTCCAAGAAATTATGATTATAGGAATGAAAAGATGAATGATATAAAAGATTTGTTATTCATTTGATGTAGACATGCGGTAACACGCAGGGCTTTTTTGCTGAATTCCATCCATTATCGTCCACTTTATCCTCTACTAGGGTCGGGGGGGGTTCCCCCTGCCCATCCAGGGGAGAACGTTTCTGGCGCTGGGCAGATAGACCCAGGACAGGGCGCCAATCTATCGCTGGGCACACACTCACTCACACAAACACACTATATTTCAAGAATTCAATTGACCTTGATCCATGTTTTTGGACTGTGGGAGGAAACCAAAGAACCCGGAGGAAACCCGCATGGACATGGGGAGAACATGGAAATTCCACCCAGATTGGGATTCGAACCTGGAATCCCTAGTGCTGAGAGGAGAACATGCTAACCACTAAGCCATGGTGCCGCCCGCTTTTGCTGAATTTAAACACAAAATATTCTTTACAACTAAATTTTGTTTTAAAAATCTGTGTCCCCTAAAGTACGCATTTATAAATATTTGAAACCAACAAGTGTGCTGCAAGAGTAACTTTATTTTTGTTCCTTGCAAGAATCGGTCTAAAGGTTTGGCTACTGGCATAATACATATTTTTCAACATATTTTTCTACTGAATGTCAGCATGACACACGGTGGCTTAGTGGTTAGCATGTTCTCCTCTCAGCACTAGGGATTCCCGGTTCGAATCCCAATCTGGGTGGAGTTTCCATGTTCTCCCCGTGTCCACGTAGGTTTCCTCCAGGTTCTCCGGTTTCCTCCCACAGTCCAAAAACATGGATAAAGTCAATTGAGTTCTCCAAATTGCCCCATATAGAGTGTGTCTGTGTGAGTAAGTGTGCCCAGTGATAGATTGACACCCTGTCCTGGGTCTATCTGCCCAGCGCCAGAAACGTTCTCCCCTGGTTGGGCAAGGTGACCCCCCCGTGACCCTAGTAGAGGATAAAGTGGAAGATAATGGATGGATGGATGTCACCATGACAAATTTGACATTAATTATAACTATTTTAATCGCGATTAATTGCAAAACCAATTAATTGTCTCATCCCTAGTACTGAACATTCGATTTAAGATCAGCGGCATTAATATGGACCATGTACAGAGTTTGTGTTGTAAACAAATTAGGAGTCTGTATTACACTGTTGTCGGGAGCATGTTGTCTGCGAGTTTAACCCAGTCCTAACTTTATTAATAGTCCACATACGTGGAGTTTGTGGAAGTCAGGACCAGGTTTGTTATCGAGTGAGAGAAGTTTGCTTATTTAGTCGGTTCTACTCTCAGGAGGGGGACGTGGGAATGAAAAGTGAAGTCTGACAGAACCAGAAGCCTCTGAATCGCCACTGTAATTCAGCTGACAGCAAAAAAAAACGAACGAGCTGCCTGGAGGTCTAACAACAAAACAAACAGAAATGAGGTGGGAGGCGGCGGCCGGGTCGGCGCTCGCTCTCTCATCCCGGTGTTCCTCTTAGTTTGGAGTTTTTGGAGCCTCATTTGTTCCGTCCTGTCTCACTGCACAGCTAACAAGCTCGAGAACTTCAAGAGCAAGCACATGCAGGAGAACATGTGTGTGAGAAGATGCATCATTACCAGCTGTGGAAAAAGTATACTGATCATTTACTTAAGGAACACATCAATTGAAAAACCTTTAATGCTGCTCTACTGTACATCAGCAGCTTGGACACGCTGCGGAACATCAATCAGAACATCTTAAAAACGTCTAACACATCTTGTTTTTGACTTTTTGAATAGATTTCTAAGTATAATTTAAAAAATGTTTTTAGAAATTATTTTAGGAAATCTTAATAAAATAAAGTTACTCTCTATATTGGCAGATAATTTGTCTGACTCATGTATTTTTTCTTGATTGTGTTCATTTTTCCTTATTTTTTGACATAGATTTTTTGCAGTGCATGCCTTTTTAAATAAATATAAACTGTTTTATATATAATATTAATATATGATTATCGAGAAAATCTTAGTATGTAGGAGGCATGTTATTGTATCATCTGCTGGTGCTACTTTCAAATTTGTATTTAGTGTATTGTATATATATATATATATATATATATATATATATATATATATATATATAAATGGTGGGTATATAACACTTAGTGGTTAGCATGTTCTCCTCTCTGCACTAGGGATTCCCGGTTCAAATCCCAATCTGGTTGCCGTTTCCATGTTCTCCCCGTGTCTGCGTGGGTTTCCTCCAGGTTCTCTGGATTCCTCCCACAGACCAAAAAACATGGATCAAGTGCATTTGAATTCTTGGTCTTCTTCCTTGAATGGCAGCAGCACTCACTATTGAATGTGATGCCTTCTTTTAGCTTCTTTAAAAATCTGCGATCTTCTTGAGAAACACGATTAGCTTCAGAAGCTCTTTCAACAAATTCAAATCCCAGAACCTTGATGACATCTATAGAAGTGATGACTTCCTTGATCTGTGTTCTGCAGACGTAATACACTTCACTTGTAAGATCCGAGGAAGACTGAAGATCTGGTATCACTTTCTTCACTAGCACTTGGTGGCTTACTCCCATAATATCTTCATAATTGAGACATGGATTACCATGGCCCAACACACTCAATTCAAAGCTTGAGAACAGTTGTAA
>JAFMOD010000343.1:1354353-1385629 GCA_019802435.1 Corydoras maculifer
TGTTCTGATCATGAATTGTGCTTTTTTAAATTAACATTATATTAATTTATACGAAGGTGGCATGGTGGCTTAGTGGTTAGCACGTTCGCATCTCAGCTGTAAGGTTTCCCGGTTCGAATCCCCATCTGGGTGGAGTTTCCATGTTCTCCCCATGTCCGCAAGGGTTTCCTCTGGGTTCTCCGGTTTCCTCCCACAGTCCAAAAACATGGATCAAGGTCAATTGAAAATTCCAAATTTCCCCATATAGAGTGTGTTTGTGTGACTGAGTGTGTGCCCAGCGATAGATTGGCGCCCTGGCCTGGGTGTTTCTGCCAAGTGCCCGAAACGCCCCTGGCTGGGCATGGGGAACCCCCCCCACGACCCTAATAGAGGATAAAGCAGAAGATAATGGATGGATGATTTATATTAGAGAACACAGGTGTTTGAGGAGGTTTATTTCACACAGGGCTTGTGAATGTAAATGTCATACTGAAGGCAAACCAGCAGAATGTTTACCTTCAGATTTGCTCGGACTAAAATTAGACATCTGAAAACCATCCTGATCATTAAAAGTCATTTAATTTTTACACCAAACATATTTGTACACCCTGAACACAAAGTCCCTTGTTAATAGTGTTTTTAAAGGTCAGTAGTAGCTTTCCATCGCGGGGCACTCACTCACACAGACACACTTCATAGGGGCAATTTGAATAGGGGCTATTTAGAACAGTCAATTCACCTTGAATCCATGATTTTGGACTGTGGGAGGAAACCCACGTGGAGACGGAGAGAACATGGCAAATTCTACCCATGTTCTTCCCCATGCCCATCCAGGGGAGAACGTTTCGGGCGCTGGGCAGATACACCCAGGCCAGGACGCCAATCTATCGCTGGGCACACACTCAATCACACAAACACACTCTATATGGGGCAATTAGGAGAATTCAATTGACTTAATCCATGTTTTTGGACTGTGGGAGGAAACCGGAGAACCAGTGCCAGTGCGCACACTTACTCACACAGGCACACTCTATATGGGGCACTTTAGAGCATTTAATTTACCTTGAATCCATGTTTTTGGCTTGTGGGAGGAAACCTGAGAACCCGGAGGAAACCCACGTGGACACGGGGGAGAACATGGAAACTCCACCCAGATTGGGATTCGAGCTGGGAATCCCTAGTACTGAGAGGAGAACATGATAACCACTAAGCCACCGTGCAACCCCAGTGTAATGATGTTCTATTATTTTAAAATTATATTTAATGCAGTTCTGTGTGGGTGGCATGGTGGCTTAATGTTCTCCTCTCAGTGCTGGGGATTCAGGTTGAAATCCCAATCTGGGTGGAGTTTCCATGTTCTCTCCGTGTCTGTGTGGTTTCCTCCCACAGTCCAAAAACATGGATTCAAGGTAAATTAAATGCTCTAAAGTGCCCCATATAGAGTGTGCCTGTGTGAGTAAGTGTGCACACTGGCACCCCATCCTGGGTTTATCTGCCCAGCACCCAAAACGTTCTCACCTTGTTGACAAACAGTGCTGTGTTCAATTACTGTGCACTTCATTCTAGACATCCATCTTATTGCTTTATTTTGTGGATGTACAAGAAACTAAACTCATTGGTTGTTCCACAGTTGTGTTGGTTATCTTCTAAACCTTTAGCAGTGCTCACTGTAACTATGAACATGGTGGCTAAAACCTATTTTTCTGGTGATTAATTGTTAGACAGTCACAGAGGGTTCTAATGTGACTCACATCAATGTAGTGTCTAATCCATTTGTATAAAGACAACACATTAACACACCAGCATCATAT
The DNA here is from genome assembly GCA_019802435.1 of Corydoras maculifer. NCBI lineage: Eukaryota > Metazoa > Chordata > Actinopteri > Siluriformes > Callichthyidae > Corydoras > Corydoras maculifer. Next base: position 1,356,144 of record JAFMOD010000343.1, read on the forward strand.
GTTAACACAGTGCTAAGAATCATCCATTCATTCATTATCTTTCGCTTTATCCTCTACTAGGGTCGCGGAGGGGTTCCTCATGCCCATCCAGGGGAGAACATTTCGGGCGCTGGTCAGATACACCCAGAACATGGCGCCAATCTATCACTGGACACACACTCACTCACACAGACACACTCTATATGGGGCAATTTGGAGAATTCAATTGACCTTGATCCATGTTTTTGGACTGTGGGAGGAAACCGGAGAACCCGGAAGAAACCCACATGGACACGGGGAGAACATGAAAACTCCACCCAGATTGGGATCTCAACCTGAATCCCCAGCACTGAGAGGAGAACATGCTAACTACTAAGCCACCATGCCGCCCCCTGAGAATCATCCACCACCCAAATTCTATCTGCACTGTAATGGTCATATGGGGGTTCTGACATTAAAAGAAAAGAATAAAGGGTACTAGCAAAGCATGCAGAGAAACAAGTCTGTTCATATTATAATTTGAGCTGACAAAATATATAGTAATTGATTAAAAAAAAAAAGTTACAAACATACTTTTTGTGAATTTAATTCACTAATACCAAATTACTGATTCCGGGATATGTACAGTACACCTACAATTTACACTCATATTGTACTTCACATCCTGCTTGACCTCTACTGATTCACCTCGAATATCTACTTACATCTCGTCCTGGCAAACCCGGGAGACCAGACACTCCAGCAGGTCCTGGGGGTCCTTGCACAGAGAGTTTATTCAGCATGAACACAAACAGCAGAAATGTAAAACAAAAACAACATATGGGCCCTTTTTTAGCAAACTTAAGCAAGCTGTCAACTGCACATCGCACAATTTTTAAGATTAACGATGTGTCAGTGTGTATATGCCATCATAAAAACTACACAATGTGTGGGGCGAAAAGCGCAAAAGATGTTTTTAAAAATTCTTTATGAGTGTGTTTTGGGAGTAATGTGCAATAAACAGATCAGTATGTCACTTGCTATTTCCTTTAAGAGCCAGGTGCAGTCTGACTTTGGCAGATTGCTATTTCAACGGGCACAGCTATGTGGAATTCTCTGTGCAAATTCAGTGACGTTAAATTTGTTTTTGTGAAGTTGGACACGCGCCTATGTTGATGATTCACTGCCGAAATAACAATTAATGTCTGACTGTCGACTGCCAAGGTTGTTTTCAGTCAGTGGGGCGCCTGTGTTTCCCGTTGCCAAGATACCAATACGCTAGAAACACCTCATTTTGAGACCACAATGCCTATCGGCGTAGATATATTCACAAGACGTGTTGCTATTTTAACACTGAAGAAGGAAATTGTGAAAATAGACTGTTCAAGTCACTCAAGAAGGATGAGTCCTCCACTGAGCATTGGTCCTCACAAGGTTTCTTCCTTAAAATAGCAACATAACAGGGAGTTTTTTCTTGCCACTGTCTCTTCGGCTTGCTCTTTGGGGGTTTAAAGGCTTAGAACACTGTAAAGCTGCTTTGTGACATTGTACTATTAAAGAAAATGCTCTATAAATAAATTACTTAAACTTAAACTACTTAATATAGCACTGAACATCACAACGCGCCTTCCGCAGGGGCTAAAATAGGGCCCAATGTTGCCAAGCAGATATTTGTATTTAGTTCATTTTAATCTGAAAAAATCTATTCGTATAAAAGTGTGCTATCGCTAAAGCTAAAGCTAAAGCTCAAAAGATTTATCCTGTTTAAACTGTTGTTAACTATAAATTGGGTGCACCGAGAACATACAGTATAGCCGGTTTGGAGACATCTTCTTCCCCCAGGCAACCAGACTGTGGAACGGCCAGTAGAACTGCGTACTGCCCAAACTCGTACCACTGCCATCTTATATAAAAACCTTGCACTTTTCACACCCACAGATTTTCCATCCATTTGATTTAATTCCATTCCTTTCCTATATTTCAATTTTATTGTACATTTTCTTTTATTCTTGTAAATTTATTTATTTATTTATTTTTTGCACAGTTGTGGGTACTTGCACATAAGCTTTTCACTCACCAGTACACCAGTACTAGGTGATGTGACAATAAAAATCCTTAAATCCTTGTATAACAATATGAAAGTGTAACAATATGAAAGTGTATAGTTTTACTGCCTACCAGATGGACCGGGGGGGCCGGGAGGTCCTGCAGACACTGTTCAAACACACAAAAAAATTATTGTTACCTTGGAACTAGTAACTTAATAACATCATAATATAATTATATCATTACAGTTTTACTGTAATTAAATTTACTTCACACTCTGTATGTAAAATATGTAAACATGCGGTATTTTCATAAATGTAAAGACTATTTTATCATAATTGCTCAACTCTATATGTTATAATATAGCTGTAGTGGAGGATGAAGGTGTATATATATATATAAAAGACAACGGCAGACACACAATAGTCATACAAATGGCTTTTTTTCTATTGTATGTGTGCATAATAAATTGTTTTGTTTATTGTAAGTTGTTTATTGTAAGTTGGGAATCCATCCATCCATATAGATGGACTTTGTGGTTCTACAGTTATGTTCTGTAGTCTGTTTCTCTATGTACTTTGTTAGTCCCCTGCAGTTCTGCAGGATGCCCTCAATGGACTTATAAAGTTTTCCCATTTGTTAAATACGGTCAACTAATCATCATACAAACTGTACATTAGTGTCCTACACTGTTGATGCTGCCCGGCCGAGTGTAGAAAATTATACATTGTAATTAATTAATTAAACTGGATAGTGTCATGATTATGAAGGGTCAGAGTGCAAACAAGATTCAGAAACCGGTGAAATTTAAGATGGTAATCTAAATGTAGGGATCTGGATGAAGTCCAGCTCGGTTCTGCATGTTTGATTCATCTCAACCCATTATCGTCTGCTTAATCCTACACCAGGGAACAAGGGTTTTGTGTGTGTGTGTGTGTGTGTGTGTTTGTGTGGGGGGGGGTGGTTCCCCATGCCCATTCAGGGGAGAACATTTCAGTTGCCAATCCACTGCTGGGCGGTATAACGGTAATTTAAAGCCAATTTACTTAGATTCCATGTTTTGTGGACTGTGAGAGGAAACCAGAGAACCCAGCGAAAACTCACATGGACACGGGGAGAACATGGAAACTCCATTCAGATCGGGATTCGAACCTGGATCCCCAGCGCTGAGAGGTTGACATGCTAACCACTAAGCCACCGTGCCCCTCAGGGGAGTTTTTAGGGTTTTGAAACATCAGGGGCTTTAGGCCAGATCCCTTACTCCCCCTCTGTCCTCTTTAAAAAGTGCCCATTCATGAGTGTATTAACCTATTTTTAAACTATTGTTACATTCATTTTGTTTGATCATTCATTAGTTATATTGGATAAAATTAAATAACATGTCCCCGGGGAAGACCCAGGACACGCTGGAGGGATTATATCTCTCAGCTGGTCTGGGAACACCTCGGGGTTCCCCCAGTCGAGCTGATGGAGGTGGCTGGGGCGAGGGAGGTCTGGGTCTCCCTAATTCGGTTGCTGCCCCCGCGACCCGAACCCCGGACAAGCGGAAGATAATGGATTGATGGATAAATAACATGTGAAATATGTCTGTCAGCAGTGGAGAGCACATTCAGTTCTAATAAATGATAGTTTTGGCTGAAAATGTTTGAATAAAGAACCTGAGCTTCGGCAGAAGAGCATGAATCTGTTTTATGAGTCCGGTGCAGATGAGACAGTTTTAACAAGGTTTTGCTTTGAAATACCATAACTTTGCGACAGTTTGCGCCTGCAGAAAAATTCAGACAGTTTCTGAAATCTGAGAAGCAGCTCTTTACAGCCAACATACAGTTATTACGGTAACTTTACTCCTGATACTGACGAAAAAAATCGGTCTCCCTCACACACACACAGAGTTTAGAAACACAAACAGCTGACGGTGACTCCATTGTTCTGTCCCGCTGCTGGAGGAGAGGCGGCAGAGAAAGCTGCTCTCATTTCATCCGGGGCTACTGATAAAACATCCGAGGCTATAGCCCTGAAAGCCCAGGTCTAATGACGCCCCTGGCCGCCCCTATGTTTGACACATTGTTTACTGGATGAAGCACAATGAGTGTAATCATAATCGATGTACACACACATACACAACAGTCCCAGTTCATCGCTGGTATGAAATGTTGGTGCTAAAATCATCTCTGAATCCTGCCCACCCCCCACTGCGTCCTCTGGAGACATGGCAGGAGGTTTCGGCTCCTCCAACCTTTCATCAGCACTCACTTCTGCCTCCAGCCTTGAGGGAACTGATTTGATGGAACCCCCTCTTCCCTCCTGATACTACTGCTGCTGCTCAAAAGCGAGCGTGAGGAGCAGAGCTGCAGCAGGAGGTCAGCTGACCTGGCAGCATCCCTCTGGAACCAATTTCTGGATGCGAGGTGGTCCCGGGGAGGGGCGGAGCGTCATGCCCTCGCCTTTTACACACGACTGCTCTTTGGCACGGTGCTTCCAAAAGCAGACAGCAGCGCTGACAGCTTACAAATTAGAGCTGATTTACACTGAGTCAGGAGGCTAATCAAAACCAGGTCAGCGCTTCTGGATTACAGGCAGCATTCTGCTGCCCCCTGCTGGTGGTTTAGTGCTTTACAGTTGGAATTGACATACGGTGCCATGCATTTCTGTGCAGCACTTTTACATTATACACATATTAATTGGATGGCTTAGTCATTAGCATGTTCTCCTCCCCGTGTCCGTGTGAGTTTCCTCCAGGTTCTCCGGTTTCCTCCCACAGTCCAAATGGATCAAGGTCAATTGAATGCTCCAAATTGTGTGTGTGCCCAGCGATAGATCCTGATGCCCTGTCCTGGGTGTCCTGTTTCTTTCCTCCGGGTTCTTTAAGGTAAATTAAATGCCCCATATAGAGTGTGTTTGTGTGAGTGAGTGTGTGCCCAGAGATAGATTGGCGCCCTGTTCTGGGTGTATCTGCCCAGCACCTGAAACATTCTCCCCTGGAATGGAATGAGAAACCCCCCTGCAACCCTGATAGAGGATTAAGCAGAAGATGATGGATGGATGGATGGATTCCCAACTTACAATAAACAAAACAATTTATTATGCACACATACAATAGAAAAAAAGCCATTTGTATGACTCTTGTGTGTCTGCCGTTGTCTTTTTCAACACTATATACATGCTTCTAAATAATAAAACCAGGTATGATTTCTTAGGATGAGTGGGTCACACTTTACAGCTTCAAATCAGACATCCTAACTCATGCAGTGCAAATATGGAGAGCTCAGTTTAAGATTTCATATTGAACTGGTGTTAAATAATAGATATTAATGCATAAAGGTAACCGAGTCCAGCATCAGGACCCCAACAAAGAACTAAAACTCTCACATCAACTGATATAACTAATATAGGACACCATATTACAATAGGTACTCTGCCTACCGATAATCGGTTCTTTGTCTCCCTCTAGTGGTTAACGATTAAATACGAATCTGGACGCTACTCAGTTTAGAAAATACAAAAAATCGACATTTAAAAATCTACATTAAAAAACAAGAATAATATAATATTGTACCTATATATATATATATATATATATATATATATATATATATATATATATATATATATATATATATATATATATATATATATATATATAAAAAAAAAAAAAATATATATAAAAAAATATAAAAAAAAAAAAAAAAAAAATATAATTATATATATATATATATATATATATATATATATATATATATATATATATATATATATATATATATATATATATATATATATATATATATATATATATATATATAAAAAAAGGTAGATTATCTAAAACCATGTTATAAAGTCTACCTATATATCTACCTATAGATTATTAAAAAAGGTAGATAAAAAAGGCAGATTATATAAAAATATTACATAATGAACCAACAATCATGTCATATACATATAAATATACTGTATATATACTGTATATATTGCCCCATATATATATATATATATATATATATATAGCAATAGGTTGGCGCCCTGTCCTGAGTGTATCTGCCCAGCACCCGAAACGTTCTCCTTGGATGGGCATTAGGAACCTTACCCCAAAGGACTGCAGTCCCATGTATAGAATTAAACATAATGGAAAATAAGAATAAAATAAGTTGAGTTTTAGACGGTGCAGGCACAAAACAATAAAAACAGTCTGTAGGGGGTGGGGGGTGTAAGATAGCAAAGAGCATTGCGACACAACCTTATACAGGGTGTAAGATAGGGCGCCGTATGTTAGTTTCTTTAGAATTGTTTTAATATGTCTGAGTTTTAGTTTTCTGTATTTGAAAATTAAATGTACAGTATTTTTAAATAAATCTTTGAAAAACGTTCCATTGTTGTATGTATCTTGTTTTGCGTAGGATATTATCATAAGAAATATGATAAAAACTATGATAAGAGCTGAGAGGCTCCTGAACCTATAAAAAGCAGCGGGGACTAAAGGAAAGCTGAGGTAATTTAATGGTCGATGATTAGAGGAAATGTTTTTGATGGACCTCTTTTGTTCAGGTTCTAATAAATGCAGCGTGTGGAATGTGAGCAAATTACTTCCTGTAGGAAAGAAAAAAGAAAAAGCAGCTGCTCCCAGAGGTTAATAAAACTTCTCTAAAACAACACTTAATTAATTTAAGTAAGAATAAAGAGATTACTGAAAAGGGCACAATGAGTGCTGTTAGAAATGTACACAGACTCTAAAACGTAATTATATAAAAACATATAGACAAATAATATGGTTTACAATAACATTTACGTTTATATTTACATTATATTTAGTTATTTAGCAGACATTTTTATCCAAAGCGATTTACAAATGAGAACAACACAAGTCAGTAGTTATGAAGAAAACAAACTACACTGTAGAATTATTAAACCTGATCGTTATATGATGCTGCACCCCCCCTTTATTTCCCCTACAACAGGTATTTGGTAAAAAGATGCATCTTCAGTAGTTTTTTAAAAATAGCAAGTGACTCTGCCTTAGGGTGGCACACTGGCTTAGTGGTTAGTATGTTCGCCTCTCAGCACTAGGGATTCCCGGTTCGAATCCCCATCTGGGTGGAGTTTTCATGTTCTCCCCGTGTCCGCTTGGGTTTCCTTCGGGTTCTCCGGTTTCCTCCCACAGTCCAAAAACATAGATCAAGGTCAATTAAATTCTCCAAATTTCCCCATATAGAGTGTCTGTGTGAGTGAGTGTGTTCCTAGTGATAGATTGGCACCCTGTCCTGGGTGTATCTGCCCAGCGCCCGAGACGTTCTCCCCTGGATGGGCATGGAGAACCCCCCTGTGACCCTAGTAGAGGATAAAGCGGAAGATAATGGATGGATGGATGGACTCTGCCTTACGGACAGAGTTGGAATATATATTTATTGTAGATAAAGATAAATCAACAATTTCTTTTAAAAAAAATCACTGCTAGTATATAATAATATATAAATGTAATGTTTGTTACATTTATTATTACATTACAATAATATCTAATATAGTTAGATATAATCTTTATGTAGTGTGGCTTGAATGAGAGCATTTCTTAACTACTCCAGTAGTAAACTCTCGGACGTCTTTTAATTTTTTTTTACTGAATTCAGATAGAACAGAATTGGACTGTGAGGTGATTAACTGCGTGGTTATAACACTTAAAAGGAGGAGCTAGAGAAACCACTACTAAAGGACTGATGTGACATCCAGATGTGTTTAAAGTATTATTTACAGATCTCTTAATTGACTGTAAACTACAAACAAATTATATAATGTCATCCTGGGTGGCATCCTGATCTGGGTAGAGTTTCCATGTTCTCCCCGTGTCTGTGTGGTTTATTTTTGGGTTCTCCGGTTTCCACCCACAGTCCAAAAACATGGATCTGAGTTAAATTGAATGCTCTAAATTGCCCCATATAGTGTGTGTGTATGTGTGTGTGTGTGTGTGTGTGTGTGTGTGAGAGAGAGAGAGAGAGAGAGAGAGAGAGAGAAAGAGAGAAAGTGCGCTCTGGGTGTTTGTACCCAGCACCAAAATGTTTTCCCCTGGATGGACATAGGAATCCTCCTATAGAATAACTCTAGTTAAGGATTTTCTGGTTTCTTCCCTAATTCTCCAGTCTAAATACATGGATTCAAGGTGAATTAGATTGCCTAATTCACCACAATAAAATTGCCCTTATTAAGTGTGTGCCTGTGTGTGTGGGTACCCAGCGATAGATTAGTACCTAAGCAGATACACCCGTAGCACCAATGGAGGGACCCATTCTTCATTGATGCCCTGTCCTGGGTGTATATGCTCAGAGCCTGAAATGTTCTCCCCTGGTGGGAATGGGGAATGGGGAACCTCCACCAGGATACACCAATTAGGGTCCCATTGCAGATTGGTGCCCTGTCCTGGGTGTATATGCTCAGAGCATGAAATAATCTCCCCTGGTGGGAATAGGGAATAGGGAACCTCCCCAGGATACACCCAGGACAGGACACCAATGGGTAGTGGGACCCCCATTGGTGCCCCCATTGGTGCCCTGTCCTGGGTGTATCTGCTCAAAGCCTGAAATGTTCTCCCCTGGTAGGAATGGGGAATGGGTAACCTCCCCCAGTGACCCTATTCCCTAATACAAGATTAAGCAGAAGCAACTGAAATAATGTAATCATCATCACCATGTCCGTATTGGCGCTGACATCACTTTTCAGTTTGATGTCCAGTGTGAGGTTTGGTAAGCACAATGGTATTTGTACTGTGGTGGGAAAGCAGTGATTAGGTCAGTGCTGACTAAGCGCCATGCCTCTCGGATTTTGTACTGTAATGTCATAACATTTCGATGTACATGACATTCTTTCATGCCTTTTCATCCTGAGGTTCTCTGTTCGCTTATACATAACATGTCAAAACTCTTTCCTTCCTTTCTCATTTCTCTGCTTGTTACTCTAAATGCTGTCTTTCACCTGTTCTCATTCCTACCCCGTCGCTATGTTTGCTTCATGCTTTTTTCCTTACTAAAATCCTTACTATTCACCATCTTTACACAAGTCCTTGAGCTTTATATAGCTATCTATACTTCCCATCTTCTTCTAAGCCAGGCTTCCCTTCATATGTTCTACAGATCTGTTGATTTTGCTTTGAACTTCTCTTTAGCCTGTTTAAACCTTTAACCTTTGTGGTGCTCTTTCTGTACTTCCTCTCATACACACAGAGTTATTTTCCCGACTGTGGTGCTGCTTAGCCATGCTGTCATCACCTAAAGTCCCTGAGCTCCACATCTCAGCAATGTGGCCTGCTGAGCAGTGATTCAGCCAAGACATGTGCCACATTGCAGTCTGGGCCCCAGCTAACTCCACCTAGACCTAACCTAGACACCCATACAATTCTGGAGTGTATACATCATGGGCCTGACTCTACCCTCAAGTCTGCAAAAGACCAGATTCCAGAGTTATTTTGCTAAAACTAGATTGTATTCATCTAATCTGCTTAGTCCTGGCTTAGTCTAATGGCTTAGTGCTTTATTAGTGTCGCAGGGTGGTTCCTAAGCCCATTCAGGGGAGAACGTTGAGAGCCCCAGTCTATCATTGGGCCACTCACTCATTCACACGGACATATGGGGCAGTTCAGAGCAACCGATTTATCCTACATCCATGTTTTGAGACTGTGGATGGAAACTGGAGAACCTGGAGAAAACCAACACAGACACAGGAAGGACTAGGGTGACCAAATTACAATTCACCAGATGTGGGACAAAGACTATGTTTGTGTGGGACAATGTGGGACACCAATGCATAAATTGCATAGGGGATGTTTTGGGTGCTGAACAGATACACTCATACACAGACTATACAGGGGCAATTTTGAGCATTCATTTTACCTTGAATCCATGTTTTTGGGCTGTAAGAGGAAACCGAAGAACCCGGAGGAAACCGCAGGTACAGAGAGAACATGGAAACTCCTCCCGGATTGGTATTCAAACCTGGATCCCCAGTGCTGAGATGGGGAACATGCTAACCACTAAGCCACCATGCCACCCCATAATAATCATAATTATTATAAGTCATCCATCCATTATCTTCCGCTTTGTCCTCTACTAGGGTCGCGGGGGGGTTCCCCATGCCCATCCAGAGGAGAACGTTTCGGGCGCTGGGCAGATACACCCAGGACAGGGTGCCAATCTATCACTGGGCACACACTCACTCACACAGACACAGTCTATATGGGGCAATTTGGAGAACTTAATTGACCTTAATCCATGTTTTTGGACTGTGGGAGAAAACCGGAGAACCCGGAGGAAGCCCACGTGGACACGGGAAGAACATGGAAACTCCACCCTGATTGGGATTCGAACCGGGAATCCTTATCGCTGAGAGGAGCACATGCTAACCACTAAGCTACCGTGCCGCCTAATAATAATCATAATTATTATAATAATAATTATTATTATTTATTTGATTATTTAACCCGTAACCATTGGTTAACCACTTAATGAGGATGGTCGCTGACTGGGCCTTAATTCCTAAGCTTTTTTTCTGATAAATAAAGTAAACAGCAGCAGCATTATATTGGTGTAAAGAAAAGCTATAACTCATACATAACTGCTAATAGGATTTTGAAGACAAAGTGCTAATATAAATATGCATTCATATCTCTTATACAGACTCAAAACATCTGGTAACAGCTGTGAACATTTAAAGATTTCGAACAACAGAAAGTTCATAAACTGGTTCCATGACGCAGGAGGGTTCTCAACAATTATACCAATTATAATCACTACGGTTCAGATCAAATGCTGCTATAATAATAACCCAGGTAAATTATATCAAATGATCCACAACAGCATCGGTAAAAAAATAATGTGCAGCTCTGATTATTATACACACAGTGAGAACCTCAGAGAACTTACAGAACTTAAACTTAAAATAAAGACTTTCCACAACTTTCTATACTAATGTACATTGTACATCACTGTTCGGGAGGTTGTTCAGAGACTTGCTAAAAACATTCCCAAATTACTGCCATCCATCCATTATCTTCCGCTTTATCCTCTTCTAGGGTTGTGGGGGGTTCCCCATGCCCATCCAGGGGAGAACATCTTGGGCACTGGGCAGATACACCCAGTACAGGGTGCCACACTCACTTACACAAACACACTCTATATGGGGCAATTTGGAGAATTCAATTGACTTGATCCATGTTTTTTGGAATGTGAGAGGAAACCGGAGAACCTGGAGGAAACCCACATAATAATAATAAATGATAATAAAATTTTCTTGAATCTTGAATCTATCTAGAACACCAATCAAAACACTCATTTGTCATTTTATTATGCTTTGGGAGATAGTTTGTTCTTTATAGATAAACTTTTAACTTTTAATGGTTGACGCTGGGGGCGGCACGGTGGCTTAGTGATTAGCATGTTCTCCTCTCAGCACTAGGGATTCCGGTTCCAATCCCAATCTGGGTGGAGTTTCCATGTTCTTCCCGTGTCCACGTGGGTTTCCTCCGGGTTCTCCGGTTTCCTCCCACAGTCCAAAAACATGGATCAAATTGCCCCATAAAGAGTATGTATGTGTGAGTGAGTCTTTCTAGTAATAGATTTGTGTCCTTTCCTGGGTGTATCTGCCCAACTGCCGAAACGTTCTCTCCTGGATGGGCATGGGGATCCCCCTCGCGACCCTAGTAGAGGATAAAGCAGAAGATAATGGATGGATGGAAGGATGGAGGGTTGAAGCTGGCAGGTCTGCAACACTGCGACATCAGAGGAAATGTTTGTTACAATAGTAACAAACACACAACTGATTCGATCTAAGTTGATGATACCAGATCATGAACCTCACCTGCATCATCTTGATTGGTAATCTGAAACACGTCGCCCCTTAGAGGAATTGAGTTGGGCACAGCTGGTAGCCCCGGAGCTCCAGGAGGTCCTGGGAGTCCTGGAAGTCCAATTTCTCCTGGAATGCCTCTGTCTCCTTTTGGACCTGCACATAGATCAGACAGGTATGTTTAATATAGATAAAGCATAAATGCCTTGAACTGTAGAACAGAGAGCCATACCGATGGGTCCTGGTTGTCCAGGTTCTCCTTTTTTTCCAGCAGGTCCAGGAAGTCCTGTAGAACCAGGTGACCCTGGAGTTCCAGCTGGTCCTGGAGGACCTCGCATTCCTGCAAATAATATATGTCTAATAGAGCGCTGTTCACAATGATTCCTTTAAAACTTTAAATGAAATATCAGCCAGAGTGTTTTTTATAGAACCCAGCAAACTAAGCTAAATTAAAATTTTTTAAAAATTAATTATTTAATGAATCTAATTAATATAACTGTAATGGGGGGGGTGGGGGGGTGTACGGTGGATTGGTGGTTAGCACGTTCGCCTCTCAGTGCTAGGGATTCCCGGTTTGAATCCCCATCTGGGTGGAGTTTCCATCTTCTCCCTGTGTCCGCATGGGTTTCCTCCGGGTTCTCCGGTTTCCTCCCACAGTCAAAAAACATGGATTAAGTCAATTGAGTTCTCCAAATTGCCCCATATAGAGTGTGTATCTGTATCTGTATTGCCCAGCACCCGAAACGCTCTCTCCTGGGTGGGCATGGGGTACCCCCCCGCGACCCCAATAGAGGATAAGGCTGAAGATAATCTCCCCCTACGTTACAGTGATCCTGTCACAATAACTTATCTTTTTTTCATATTCCTACATTGTGCTCCTCATAGCACAGTATCTCGGGGTTATGCTAGCATAGTCTGGGTTTTTTTTTGTCTCCTATTTTTCCCCAATGTATAGCATATTATGATTTTCTCACTCCTGTCCTGTCTCTCCCACTTGTCATATTGTATGTATGGATGGTTGATGGCTCACTTTGCTGTAGATTGTACTTGCTACTATTTATATGTGACCATTAAGCTATACTATGCCAGTAATTCTGTGTTTTTGGCTTGAATTTTGTTCCCCATGCCCATCCAGGGGAGACTGTTTCGGGTGCTGGGCTGATACACCCAGGACAGGGTGCCAATCTATCACTGGGTACACACACTCACACAAACACACTCTATATGGGGCAATTTTGGAGAATTCAATTGACCTTGATCCATGTTTTTGGACTGTGGGAGGAGACCGGAGAACCCGGAGGAAACCCACGTTGACACGGGGAGAACATGGAAACTCCACTGATCAGGATTCAAACCAGGAATCCCCAGCGCTGAGAGGAGAACATGCTAACCACTAAGCCACTGTGCTGCTCCCCACATTGGTATAGACACGTTAAAATAATGTATATAATATTTTAAAAATCAGCATAAAAGTGTAAGAATGAGGTGAACTGCAGGTGATTAACTTACCTGGTTGCCAGAACGTTGGTGGTCCCACTGGAGTGGGCTTCAGGCCATCCACTTCATTACCTGTGTTCTGCTCCCGTGATGTGTTGGTGGGTGAAGATCCAACATGTTCCAACAACCTGATCTGCACAACATATACCGATCACACACACACACACACACACACACACACACACACACACACACACACACACAGATTTACACACCAAACAAAACTACTCATTTACAGCTAAACTTAATGATGTGCACCCTCACCTCACCTTTTTGTTTCTATTAAAAACAAATTGAACTTGTCTTATTTTTAACTATATTTTACCCCTTACCCAGCCGTAAACAAACATTTTGCTAAGTAATGTTCTTATTTACGGCGGCATGGTGGCTTAGTGTTTAGCACTTTCGCCTCTCAGCGGCATTCCCGGTTCAAATCCCAATCTGGGTGGAGTTTCCATGTTCTCCCCATGTCCACGTGGGCTTCCTGAGGGTTCTCCGGTTTCCTCTTACAGTCCAAAAACATGGATCAATTGAATTCTCCAAATTGCCCCATACAGAGTGTGTGTGTATGAGTGTGTGTGTTCCCGGTGATGGATTGCGGCCCTGTCCTGGGTGTATCTGCCAAGTGCCCGAAATGTTCTCTCCCCCGGATGAGCATGGGGAACCCCCCTGCGACCCTAGTAAGGATAAAGTGGAAGATAATGAATGGATGTATGTTCTCATTTCATGCCCTTCCAGAAGAGAACATTTCAGGTGCTGTGCACCTGATACCCCCAGGACAGGGCACCAGTCCATCACTGGGCACACATGCACACTATATAGAGACAATTTTAAACGAGGGGCAATATAGAACAGCCAATTTACCTTGAATACACATTTTTGGACTGTGGGAAGAAACTGGAGAACCTGGAGGAAACTCACACTGACACGGGGAGAACATAGAAACTCCACCCATATCGGGATTTAAACCTGGATCCCCAGTGCTGAACATCAGACATGCTAACCACTAAGCCACTGTGCCTCTATTTTAGTTGTCTTCACATCGGCACTACCCCGTGTTTACACTATCACTAAAAACCAATGAATGCAGTATTTTAATGAGACACTTTATGTTGAGACTAATAATAGACTCAGTATTATATTTAAACAGTAAATAATTATAAAAAATAATCTGAGCTTTGGATAAATTCAGGTTTTCTGCACTTACCTTGGACTCAATGGTGTTTAGGCGAGTACTCAGGTCAGTGTATCCAGTACAGTTCATACATTCTGCAATAAAAACAGATTTCTGTTTGACTACTTTACTGCAAATATGATAATATTCACATCACATTACATGTAGTTTCATTTCTATCATGTTCAAAATGTTAAATTTAATATTTAATTAAACTGATTGGCATCTACGATGTTCTGCCACCAGACAAACACCTTCCTCTCTAATCCCCCTTCTCCCTATTTAAATCCTGAGGACAAGTTACCACGTAAAGATCCTTGAAAAGTAACTAAGACATAAATAATGGAAAAAACAAATATTATATATAAACATATATAAAACATAAGTAGCTGTGGTTTTATTCAGAATCTGTGTCTGTTAATTTAATAGAATAGAATGAAAACATACTAATGTTTACTAATGTACTAATGTTTACTAATGACATACTAATGTCAAATGAAAGGTGTTTGTCTTTCAGCAATAAAACTTTAGAGCAGAGTGCCGCCACGAGCACCGTCAATGAATCTAGTCCATGTTCTCCCTGTGTCTGCGTGGGTTTCCTCCGGGTTCTCCGGTTTCCTCCCACAGTCCAAAAACATGGATCAAGTCAATTGAGTTCTCCAAATTGCCCCATATACAGTGTGTATGTGTGCGTGTCTGCGTGAGTGAGTGTGTGCCCAGCGATATATTGTTGCCCTGTCCTGGGTATATATACTATATATATATATATATATAGGAAGGTATAAAGGAGGTACTGTGCAGTATCAATATAGTTTGCTGGTTATTAAATACAAACACTTGTAAATGTAAGTTTATTAAGTATTATAAATAAGCATATATAAGCATATACAGTATAGTATTAAATAAGCATAGAGGGTAAAAGCCCAAACATCTTCTACTACCACCACCCTCTGCCAGTCACACCTCATATGATGTCATTCACATCCCTATCCATCCTAACAGTTCACCCAGATAGCCTACTGTTTGTCTGCCTCACAATGAGCCTGTATGAGCAAGGATGCTGTGTGCCCACCAGGTGTACCTCTCATCACTCCGCATTCAAACTCACAGCCTCCATCTTCCATCCACAGATAAACAAACCAATATAACCTTGCTGGACACCCCTCCCCCAAGTGATTAATAACTGACATGTAGCTGCGTTTGATTTTGAGAGGACACGATTTCAGTCTGTGTTTACAGGAACTTCTACCCATTCAGCCAGAGGAGCATTTGTGAGGTCAGGGTTAGGGTTAACTTCCTCGAGGGTGCAGCTATGATGGAAACCAGAAGACTCTGCTGAGTGTCAATTCATCACAGGCCATCACCAGCTCCAACTCCATCCAAACTAAGGGCACGGGTGTATCATGTTGCACATGATTACAATCAAGCCCAATTAAAGAAAACCCAGGTGAAAAACAAGATGCATGACCAGCTCTGTTCGTTGCCAGGGGAATGTAAACATTTCATTCCCACAAGAATCGAATGTATGGCATGGTCCTTCCATTAAAAACAACGTTCTACATGTTGTTTTAAGAAGTGTCATTGGTTGCTATGTGTCATGCTCTGTGTTTGAATGAGGCTGCTATTCTTACTAACCACTTTTCCACCAAAGCAGGTCATTATGTGGAAATCCGTGGTTTAAATCTTTACAACGCTATCTTTATAACAGTTAGGAGAGGATGGTGCACAGTCTGGCTTCTCACCAGCACAGCTATTTCCAGAAAGCTCATCTTCAGAGCAGAAGGATTTACTGGAGAAGTGATGATGGGTCTGGGAGCAATGAGGAAACCCTGAGGAGAGACAGGATTTCCGTTCGGTTGGTTTAATCACACAGGAGAAGCGAGGCAGCGAGCAGGCGGAGGATAAACACGGCAGCAAATAAACTGCTCATTCACTCTTCACTAACCAGAACCTGAAGCAGGGACCTGAACGGAACAAGCATCTGGCAAAAGTTTTAAACTGCACACCTGCTAAAGTTCTTAAAGGAGAGGCAAGTCAGGAACACATACAGAGGGTAGAACATGCTGCAGGATACCCACCCATTCCCCCAGGACGGGTGCCAGTCACACTGCCTTAACAGATAACAACATCTTTAGAATATACCAATTCAACAAAACAAACCCAAAGTAAGCTTAATATACTACTACAACTAATATAACCATGACAATTAATACTACAACTAATATTACTAACAATACTATTACTAATATTACTAAGACTACTAATATTACTACCACTACTAATACTACAACTACTACTATTACTAAGACTTCTAATACTACAAATACTATTACTACTAATATTAACATGACTACTAATACTACAACTACTACTATTACTACTAATATTACTACCACTTCTAATACTACTACAACTATTAAAAGTACTTTAATAACACAACTACAACGACTTATTTATAATACTATGACTACCAATACTACTAAAACTACTAAACTAATAAAACTATTTAAACAACTACTATTTATAATACTATGACTACTAATACTACTACAACTAAAAGAACTACAACAAGTACTAGCATTATTACTACAACTATTACTTATATTACTACGACCACTAAAACTATTTTAACAACTACTATGACTATGACTACTAATACTGCCACAACTATTAAAACTATTATAACAACTACTACTATTATAACAACTACTAAAAATACTACTATTAATATGACTATTAATACCACAACAAATACTACTAAAACTATGACTTCTAATGATACTACAACAACCACTACCATTAATACAACTACTAATAATACTACAATAAACCAATTAGCATGTAGCATTCCCTTTAAAGCCCGGTCCAGTTTGATTTTGGCGAGGTTGCTATTTCAGGTGCAGCTACATTGCCTCTATTTGCTGACTCATGAGGTATTCCCTTTGGCTGTAAATGGAGAACATACAGTATAGTGTAGACTATGTATATGCACTCTCTGTACAAATGTAGCAATATGTTGGACATGGACCTGTGTTTATAGGTCACCTGTGTTTTCATCTGCTAAAACAGTAATACACTACAAGTTTAGATAAAATACCTCATTTCGAGACCTCCACAACTACCTGTAATATACACATTATATATATATATATATATATATATATATATATATATATATATATATATATATACATACATACATATATACACAGTATATATACAGTATATATATACAGTATATATATACAGTATATATATACAGTATATATATATATATATATATATATATATATATATATATATATATATATATATATATATATATATTCGTTCATTCATTCATTCATTATCTTCCACTTTTATTCTCTATTAGGGTTGCGGGGGGGGGGGGTTCCCCATGCTCATCCAGGGGAGAATGTCTCGGGCAATCTATCGCTGGGCACACACTCACTCACACAAACACAATCTATATATGGGGCAATTTGGAGAAATCAATTGACTTGATATATATATATATATATATATATATATATACTTTTCAAGTGACACAAGTGACACAAGTGGAAGGCGTGAAACTGAACTGATGGCAAGGTATAACATAACATTGAGCATCTCGGCGCACCTTGCGTAGAGGATAGCACAGGGCCCTAAGAGGTCGACAACACAACAACAGTGATAACAACAGAAGTATTGAAACTGGCAAGGTGTCGTGACTCGAAACATAAAACTTGCACTATTAAAAATACAAAACCACATGAAAATGATGATGTCATTCCCCCCACCTAGCTATTTAAGTTTTATGTGAGTCCAATATGTACAATATTAAAAATCTTTAAAACCAGCTCCCACACCATGTTCTAACCAAGACAGAACTTTACATACTCACACTGCACCTATATTGTGGGTCTGAATGTCATTGCCCTTCCTGTGGGTGCTCATGCTGCACGTAACACAGATTTCCTAGAGTATATAAGATTTCATTTCAGTCTTCATTACTGCACACTGAGTATTATGATACTAATATGTAGAAGTATTTTAATAGGTTTTGACTTTGGGCTATGATAAAAAATGATTAGTGAAGGGGTATGATGATTTTCTATAGGCACATCCGGAAAAAGCGTACCTAAAACTTGCGTGTAATCAAATAGCTGCACAACTGTGTGGTTTCAGTTGGCAAGGAACTGAATCCCAGCATTGGTCCAACCCTGGCACAGTCCCCTTACTCATGCCGCAGCTGTCTGTTGGCATGCCTGCCTGTCTCCAACCACCTTTTAATCACCAGCTGTTCAACACAACATAAGGCAAATGACTGAGGGGTCAGAGGTTGTGCAGGTTCTAGATTTTGTACTTATGAGAAATTGGTTCTGGATCAGTGCAGATAGAATAACTCAAAGCGAGACATGAAATTTAACGACTCGGAAATCTCCGGGGAGCTTCCATGTGCTGTGGTTTCGTTTAATGCGAGGTGACGTCTTAAAGGCTAATGGCTGATTCCTAAATATTACTGTAATAACATCACCATCTTACCCGCACCCCCCCCCCCGCCACAATTCCCCTCGTCCTGTTTCCAAACTCTATGCAACATCCGTGTGAGGGGTACAATATGAACTTTTAAATAAATGCAGCAAAAGGAACTTAAGTAAAAGAGAGGGGGGAGTAAGAGACTAAGAGAAGGACAGACAGATGAAAAGAAATGGAATGAGACAAAGTCAAAAAAAAAAAGCAAAAAAAAAGAGACGTTCACAAAGCATCTTAAGCATGCAAGTTTTAAAATTGGCTCAAGATACCAAGATAGATACCATGGGGTCGACCACACAACAACAAAAATAACGACAGATTTAATAAAAAATAGCAAGGTGTTACAACCTAAAATGGGAAAAATTGCGGAAGGTGGACTAAAAAATGCAAAATACAAATAAAATGTATTATGTCATTCCCAGGGGCGGCACGTTGGTTTAGTGGTTAGCATGTTTGCCTCTCAGCACTAGGGATTCCTGGTTCGAATCCCAATCTGAGTGGAGTTTCCATGTTGTCTGCGTGGGTTTCCTCCGGGTTCTCCGGTTTCCTCCCACAGTCCAAAAACATGAATCAAGTCAATTGAATTATCCAAATTGCCCCATATAGAGTGTGTATGTGTGAATAAGTGTGTGCCCAGCGATGGTTTGGAGCCTTGTCCTGGGTGTATCTGCCCAGCACCTGAAATATTCTCCCCTGGATGGGCATAGGGAACCCCACCGCGATCCTAGTAGAGGACAAAGCGGAAGATAATGGATGGATGGATGTCATTCCCATATTCTCAAACTTTATATGTGCCTTATTAAAGCAATAAGGCATGAGAGGGTGTGCATTATTATGAATAAACCACTGGAAAGAGGAGTCATTAGAGGTGATACAATACTTTTCAAGATTTATTTACAATAATGCACAACCTTGAGGGCCATTATTGCTTTTAAAAACAATTACAAACACACTATAATAAAACAAGGGTTAATTTATAAATGTGTTAATTGAAAACAAACTTATTAATAAGCTGATCTTCCATGACGTAATCTTGCTACCAGCATTGGGAATCGGCTCGCTGTTAATATTAAGGGTTCGAATCCCAATCTGGGGGGAGTTTCCATGTTCTCCCCGTGTCCGCGTGGGTTTTCTCCGGGTTCTCCGGTTTTCACCCACAGTCCAAAAACATGGATCAAGGTTAATTGAATTCTCCAAATTGCCCCATATAGAGTGTGTCTGTTGAGTGTATGCCCAGCAATGGTTTGGCGCCCTGTCCTGGGTGTATCTGCCCAGCACCCAAAACGTTCTCCCCTGGATGGGCATGGGGAATCCCCCCGCAACCCTAGTAGAGGATAAAGCGAAAGATAATGGATGGATGGAAAAATCATGTACGTTTTTAATATAATGCATATAGAGATGTCCATCCATCTATAATTTTCAGCTTAATTCTATACTAGGGTTGCTGGTATATGTAAGGGCAATTTAGAGCAGCCGATTTACCTTGAATCCATGTTTTTGAACTGCGGGTCAAAACCAGAGTGCCCGTAGTAAACCCAAGTGGACAGTTGGAGAACATGGAAACTCCACCCTGATCCCCACGGGATTTGAACTTGAAATCCCCAGCGCAGAGAGACGAACATGCTAACCACTTAGCTACAATGCTGTCACTCCCATCCATCCATTATCTTCTGCTTTATCCTCTATTAGGGTCGTGGGGGGGTTCCCCATGACCATCCAGGGGAGAATGTTTCGGGTGCTGGGCAGATACACCCAGCACAGGGCGCCAATCTATCGCTGGGCACAGACTCAGACACACTGTATATGTGTCAATTGACTTAATCCATGTTTTTGGACTGTGGGAGGTAACCGGAGAACCCGGAGAAAACCCACGCGGACACGGGGAGAACATGGAAACTCCACCCAGATTGGGATTCGAAACGGGAACCCCTAGCGCTGAGAGGTGAACGTGCTAACCACTAAGCTACCCTATGCCGTCACTTACAGATATTTAAAATAATCATATTTTTTAAAATTCCTAAATTAATAAATGACAAATTCCAATATTTCTGTTATATTTGTTCAGGTTCGTTCTCTTTATCTAAAATCAGTAAAAATTTTTAGGTCAATTTAGATCTAAAGGAAAATCTAAAGTGTTCACAAACATTTAAGCATCACTGTACACACACACACACACACACACACACACACACACACACACACACACACACACATACACACACACACAAACAGTTAAACTCACAGTTAGACATGCTTAGGACGAGCTTATTAGCCTTACATCCCAATCCAAGTTAATTAGATTTGTTCATGTGGTAGTGTTTTATGGCCTGCCTTCAAGGCCTGTTTGCGTCTTTGTTTGACATCATGGGAAAATCATAACGTAATCAGCCAAGACATCACAAGAGAAACCGTGGAGTCGAAAACATACTTGGGACCAATTTTCGAAAGCTTGAACGTATCCTGTACATCTGTACATTCTCAAGTTTTACTTTATAGAAAAATGTTCTGTAGTCTAATGAAAAAAAATCAAAACAATTTGGCCAATCAGATCATCTTTAGGAAAATAGAAAAGGCTTACTATAAAGCACAGCCATGACCACATCAGACCACATTAGATGTAAAGGGGGAGACTGGTGCACATCACAAGTAAGAGGCATTAATTAAAAGGTAAATCTTAGGTGCAAATTGGTCTTTTAATATGACAAACCTCCAACACTGTGGAAAAAGGGGCTTGAGAACAGCGTGATTGTAAAGGTGTGGCTTAATTTCACAATGTCTTAATTTAAATTCCATTAATAAATTCATCTTAACTCATATCATATCTTCTGATTAATCCCATACAAGAAACTGGGCTCACGGGGGGGTGCCCCATGACCATTAATGGGAGAACATTGGGCATATACACCCATGACATCACTGGCACACACTCACTCACACAGAAACACATACTATATAGAGGCAAATTAGATTGGAGCAAGTTAAGGCAGCCAATTCACCTTGAAACCATGTTTTTAGACTGTCAGAGGAAACCAGCGAACCCAGAGAAAACCCACATAGACACGGGGAGAACATGAAAACCAGATTGAGATCTCTAGCGCTTAGAAGTAAAAAGTGCTAAGCTCTAAACCACACCACAACCAACTCATTAAGAAGTTCCATCCATCCATCCATTATCTTGCGCTTCATCCTCTACTAGGGTTGCGGGGGGTTTCCCATGCCCATCCAGGGGAGAACGTTTTGGGGACTGGGTGCCAATATATTACTGGGAACACTCCCTCACACAGACATTCACACATACACACTCTATATGGGGCAATTTGGATCATTCAATTGACTTGATTCATGTTTTTGGACTGTGGAAGGAAACCGGAGAACCCAGAGGAAACACACATGGGCGCCCACATTAGAAATATGATCAAATAAATATAACCTAAAATGTGAACCCCATTTTCTGAAACAACTGGGACTTTTCAAAATAAATGCAATAAAAACAGTAAAAATATAGTCATTTAAAAAATGCATATAAGAAGCAAAAGAGCAAATATAATTTTTAGTGTTAATTTTTAATGACACATAATAATATAAAGCAATAAGGATGTCCATAACACACATTTAAAAAATGTTGAGATGGAGGCAAAAAAAAGACTTAAAATGTTCTGGTGACACTGTTCAGGAATGTTCCACAATTAGCGTTTTAACTGCCAACAGGTGAGGTCATTAAGTATTAAAAAAGAATTCACCAAAGGGTTTGTTTTTGCAAGCTGGTGTAAGATGAGGTTCAACACTCAACTGTAATAGAATTGTCAGTTAATTCAAAGACCAAGGTAATACATTTATTTTTCACCATTTCAAATTACTCTCATCATTCTTATTATCTTCTGCTTAATCCTTTACTTGGGTAGGGAGGGTGTTCCTCATGACCATCCAGGGAAGAACTTTTCGGGCGCTGGGCAGATAGACCCAGGACAGGGCGCCAATCTATCACTGGGCACACACTCACTCACAAAGACACACTCTATATGGGGCAATTTGGAGAATTCAATTAACCTTGATCTATGTTTTTGGATTGTGGGAGGAAACCGGAGAACCCGGAGGAAACCTACGCGGACACAGGGAGAACATAAAAACTCCACCCAGATTGGGATTCGAACTGGGAATCTCTAGCGCTGTGAGGAGAACATGCTAACCACTAAACCACCATGCCACCCACAATAGAAATATGATCAAATCAATAAAAGCTAAAATGTGAACCCCCTTTTTTTTAAAAAAACACACACTCCATTTGGGGCAATTTAGTTTGGGTAATTGAGAACATTAAATTCACCATTAATCCATGTTTGTGGACTGTGGGAGAAAACCAAGGAAACCCAATCGAAACCCAGATCGGGATTGGAACCTGGATTCCCAGGGCCGAGAGTTTATCGATTCCTTCATTATCTTCCACTTTCTATTGGGGTCGCGGGGGGGTTGGGTTTGGGCGCTGGGCAGATACACCCAGGACAGGGCACCAATCTATCACTGGGCACACACTCACTCACACAGACACACAGACATACACACACTGTATGGGGCAATTTGGAGAATTCTTTTACCTTGAATCCATGCTTTTGGTCTGTGCAATGAAAACCATGCAGACATGGGAAACGCCGCCCAGATTGGGATTGAAGTGTTGAGAGGCGAACGTGCTAACCACCAAGCCAACATGATGTCTGCTGAGATTTCATAATAGCTTATAATATCTCAAAATAACGCAGTCCTGGTGCGTAAAGCCCCCTCAAATGGGCTCACCACCTGTGGGGGGGTAGTAATAGGGGTTCGATGCAGTGTGGATCGGGCAGTGGCTGGAGGCGTGGGCCTGGGCGTCGCGATCCTCGGTTGCTGAAATTGGCTTTCGGAACTTGGAACGTCACTTCACTGGCAGGAAAGGAGCCTAAGCTTGTGCGCGAGGTTGAGAGATACCGGCTAGATATAGTCGGGCTTACCTCAACGCATAGCTCGGGTTCTGGGTCCAATCTCCTTGAGACGGGCTGGACTCTGTTCTTTTCTGGAGTTGCCCATGGCGAGAGGCGTCGGGCAGGTGTGGGCCTTCTCGTGGCCCCCCGGCTTGAAGCGTGCATGTTGGGGTTTTCTCCGGTTGACGAGATGGTAGCTTTCCCACGCCTTCGGGTGGGGGAATGGGTACTGACTGTTGTCTGCACTTATGTGCCGAACAGCAGTTCAGAGTACCCAGCCTTCTTGGAGTCTGTGGGGGGGGGGTATTGGAAAGTGCTCCCCCTGGAGACTCTGTAGTCTTACTGGGGGACTTCAACGCCCACGTGGGCAATGACAGTGAGACCTGGAGAGGTGTGATTGGGAGTAACGGCCCCTCTGATCTGAACCCGAGTGGTGTTCAGTTGTTGGACTTCTGTGCAAATCACGGTTTGTCCATCACGAACACCATGTTCGAGCACAAGGGTGTCCATAAGTGCCCATGGCGCCAGGATGCCCTAGGCCGCAGTTCAATGATCGACTTTGTAGTTGTGTCATTGGACTTGCGGCCATGTGTCTTGGACACTCGGGTGAAGAGAGGAGCTGAGCTGTCAACTGATCACCACCTGGTGGTGAGTTGGATCAGATGGCGGGGGAAGATGCCGGTCAGACCAGGCAGACCTAAACGTATAGTGAGGGTTTGCTGGGAACGTCTGGCAGAAGAACCCGTCAGACGGATGTTCAACTTTCACCTCCGTCAGAGCTTTAACCTCATTCCGGGGGAGGTGGGGGACATTGAGCCTGAATGGGCCATGTTCCGTTCCTCCGTTGTTGAGGCGGCAGACAGGAGCTGTGGTCGCAAGGTAGTTGGTGCCTGTCGTGGCGGTAACCCTCGAACATGGGGGTGGTCACCTCGTGTAAGGGATGCCAGCAAG
Organism: Corydoras maculifer; assembly: GCA_019802435.1. Lineage (NCBI taxonomy): Eukaryota > Metazoa > Chordata > Actinopteri > Siluriformes > Callichthyidae > Corydoras > Corydoras maculifer. The sequence continues at coordinate 1,381,059 of JAFMOD010000343.1, forward strand.
TTGAAGAAGGAGTCCTATCAGGCATGGTTGGCTTGTGGGACTCCAGAAGCAGCTGACCGGTACCGACAGGCCAAGCGATTTGAGGCTTCGTGCGTCGCGGAGGCAAAAACCCGGGTGTGGGAGAAGTTCGGTGAGACCTTGGAAAGTGACTTTCGGTCGGCTCCTAGAAGATTCTGCAAACAGTCAGGCGACTCAGGAGGGGAAAGCAGTGTGCCACCAACACAGTATATAGTGGAGGGAGTGCACTGTTGACTTCGACTGGGGACGTCATTAGGCGGTGGAAGGAATACTTCAAGGACCTTCTCAATCCCACCAATATGCCTTCCGGACAGGAGGCAGAGTCAGAGGACCCGGGAGGAGGCTGGTCCATCGCTGTGGCTGAAGTCGCTAAGGTAGTCAGAGGGCTCCTTGGTGGCAGGGCTTCTGGGGTGGATGAGATACACCTGGAGTTCCTCAAAGCTCTGGATGTTGTGGGGCAGTCTTGGCTGACGTGCCTCTTCAACATTGCATGGTCATCGGGGGCAGTGCCTATGGACTGGCAGACGGGGGTGGTGGTGCCTCTTTTTAAAAAGGGGGACCGGAGGGTGTGTTCCAATTACAGGGGAATTACACTACTCAGCCTCCCCGGCAAAGTCTATGCAGGGGTACTGGAGAAGAGAGTCCGACTGATAGTNGCAGCCAGGGAATGGAGGGTGTCCGGTTTGGTGATGTGAGGATCACGTCGCTGCTGTTTGCAGACGATGTGGTCCTGTTAGCATCATCAGGCTGCGAACTTTAGCTCTTCCTGGATCGGTTTGCAGCCGATTGTGAAGCGGCCGGGATGAAAATCAGCACCTCCAAATCTGAGGTCATGGTTCTCAATCAGAAAAGGGTAGAGAGTCCTCTCTGGGTCAGGGATCAGATCTTGCCTCAAGTGGAGGAGTTTAAGTATCTCGGGGTCTTGTTCACAAGTGATGGTAAGATGGAGCGTGAGATTGACAGACGGATCAGCGCGGGGTCAGCAGTGATGCGGACCCTATACTGGTCTGTTGTGGTAAAGAAGGAGCTGAGCCACAAGGCAAGGCTCTCGATTTACCAGTCAATCTACGTTCCAACCCTCACCTATGGTCATGAGCTTTGGGTAATGACCGAAAGAGCAAGATCGCGAATACAAGTGGCCGAAATGGGTTTTCTCTGTGTGGTGGCTTGGCTCTCCCTTAGAGACGGGGTGAGAAGCTCGGTCATCCGGGAGAGACTCGGAGTGGAGCCGCTACTCCTCCGCATTGAAAGGAGCCAGTTGAGGTGGTTCAGGCATCTGGTAAGGATGACTCCTGGGCGCCTTCCTAGGGAGGTGTTCCAGGCAAGTCCAGCTGGGAGAAGACCCTGGGGAAGATCCAGGACACGCTGGAAGCATTATATCTCTCAGCTGGTCTGGGAACGCCTCGGGGTTCCTCCAGTCGAGCTGGTGGAGAGGGCTGGGACGAGGGAGGTCTGGGTCTCCCTACTTCGCTTGCTGCCCCCGCGACCCGAACCCCGGACAAGCGGAAGATAATGGATGGATGGATGGATGGTGCGTAAAGTCCGTAGGCAGAAACGCCCGCTGAATGTTTGCAAAGTGTAGAGCCATTTTTGAGAAAAGTCCCACTGCGAGCAGCACGGTGGCTTAGTGGTTAGCACGTTCGCCTCTCAGCACTAGGGATTCCAAATTCGAATCCCAATCTTGGTGGAGTTTCCATATTCTCCCCGTGTCCGCGTGTTTCCTCTGGGTTCCTCCCACAGTCCAAAAACATGGATGAACATGGATTCTCTTCTGGATGGGCATGGGGAACCCCCCCCACCCACGACTCTAGTAGATAAGGGATGCATGGATCATGCCACTGTAATAAAGACAGTCAGTTTGGATTGGGAGTATTCATAACCAGATTTATGCTGAAATGCTGGTGGGTTTTCTGAGTTGAGCTTGTTTTGAAGACGCAGGCACCCATATAATGTGCAAATAAAAAACAGCATTTATAATACCACAGCGAATCAGCACTCATGGCATGGAAGATCTGCGTATATGTGATTATAGAATTGATAAGGAGGCGTAGTATTAGTGTTCTGGAGAAACATATGTTAATATTTCCAGGTCTACTGTAGCAGATTAATGGCAGGCGTCACAGTGCACAAGCTACAACAGTGTCTTTGTAGACATTGAGATATTTGGGCTTGACTGGCCCGCCTGCAGTTCAAATCTGTTTTCTATTTGAAAAAAAGTAAAACACACACACACACACACACACAGCGTTGGGCAGATACACAAGACGCCAATCCAATCCATCACTGTGCACACACTCACTTATAGAGACAAACACACAGTATATAGGGGCAATTTAGAACAGCAAATTCACCTTGACTATGTTTTTGGACTGTGGGCGGAAACCAGGGAACCTGGAGAAAACCCACCCGGTTCCCCATGCCCATCCAGGGGAGAACGTTTTGGGCACTGGGCAGATACACCCAGGACAGGGCGCCAATCTATCGCACACACTCACTTACACAGACACACTCTATATGGGGCAATTTGGATAATTCAATTGACTTGATCAATGTTTTTGGACTGTGGGAGGAAGTCGGAGAACCCGGAGGAAACCCATGCGGACACAGGGAGAACATGGAAACTCCACCCAGATTGGGATTCAAACAGGGAATCCCTAACGCTGAGAGGAGAACATGCTAACCACTAAGCCACTGTCAAATAAAACTGTAAAACAGTTCAAAATCACTAAACTAAACTGAGCTCAGCTATTGATTTCTTTGTCAATCTGCTCAATCTGATTCACGGATTGAATCCCAATCTTGGTGGAGTTTCCATGTTCTCCCTTTGTCCGCGTGGGTTTCCTCTGGGTTCTCCGGTTTCCATCCACAGTCCAAAAACATGGATCAAGTCAATTGAATTCTCCAATTTGCCCCTTATAGAATGTGTTTGTTTGAGTGGGTGTATGGCGAACGATAGATTGGCACCCTGTCCTGGGTGTATCTGCCCAACGCCCGAGACGTTCTCTCCTCAATGAGCATGGCGAACCCCCCCACGACACTAATAGAGGATAAAGTGGAAGATAATAGGATGGATGGATAGGTTTAGTGCTAGTGAACCCCTACAATATCTGCTACAAATGAAAATAAGCTATGAGAAAATATATTTATTAATATATTAATAAATTTTATATTTAATAATATATTATTATGTTTATTAATTCAATTACTTTTGAAGGAAGAAACTAAAAACAAAGTTATTTTAGCAATAAACTCTCAACACTGGAGGTCAGGCAGTATGTGAAATACCAGCGGTCTCACAGACATGTGGGTGTATGTGTGGGACCTGCACCTGGACATGCCCCAGTGTTCCAAACCCCGCAGCTGCTTTACTGGAGGTGGGCAGCTGAATCATATAACCCCCCAAACTCACCCTAACCCCCCACTAAAGCCACCCCCATGATCCAAGCACAAATGTTAAACATGCAATAGCGTGACAAGGCAAACACCATTACAATAAAACTGCAGTTGGCATGCAGTTGGAAAGACTTTAAGCTGGGTGGCATGGTGGCTTAGTGGGTAACATGTTCTCCAGCGCTAGGGATTCCCGATTTGAATCCCAATCTGGGTGGAGTTTCCATGTTCTTCGCGTGTCTGTGTGGGTTTCCTCCGGGTTCTCCGGTTTTCTCCCACAGTATAAAAACATGGATCAAGGTCAATTGAACTCTCCAAATTACCCCATATAGAGTGTGTTTGTGTCCGATAGATTGGCGCCCTGTCCTGGGTGTATCTACCCAGAGCCCGAAACTTTCTCCCTTGAATGGACATGGGGAACCCCCTTCCCGCGACCCTAATAGATGATAAAGCGGAAGATAATGAATGAATGAATGGATGTATGTTGGCATACACGGTGGCAAAGTAGTTAGCACGTCCAGGGGCAAATCCCAATCCAACAATAAACAAAATGTATGTCATTCCTGTGTAACAGGTGCCTAGGGCACCTGTTCTTCATTGAGTTAATTAACTTTCGTTCACGATTGTCATTTAAGTTATTTAACTCTTTCTTTTCATTGCTTTGCTTTGTGCACGTGGTCGGGTGTCTGTTGTAATTATTTCCAGTGGTTTGGAAAGTTGAAAATAATATAACATTATTAAATATGACTCCGCCCTCTGACTGTAAGCCATGTTAAAGAAACCACCGCGACCCTAATGTAGGATAAAGCGGGTAATAATGAATGAATGAATAATATAAAACACAGATGTATAATAGTATAATTGTATGATAGCAGCAACTAGCATAGCAAAATATAAAATAGAAAGTATTATATATATATATATATACATATATATATATATATATATATATATATATATATATACAGTGGGTTGCAAAAGTATTCATACCCCTTGAACTTTTCCATATTTTGTCACATTACAACCACAAACATAAATATATTTCACTGGAATTTAATGTGAAAGACCAACACAAAGTGGTATACAATTGTGAAGTGGAATGAAAGTTATACATGAATCAACAATTTTTTTACAAATAAAAAACTGAAAAGTGCGATGTGCAA
>JAFMOD010000343.1:1395027-1419378 GCA_019802435.1 Corydoras maculifer
GGGGGGCTGAATAATTTTGCACATCGCACTTTTCAGTTTTTTATTTGTAAAAAAATTGTTGATTCATGTATAACTTTCATTCCACTTCACAATTTTATACCACTTTGTGTTGGTCTTTCACATTAAATTCCAGTGAAATATATTTATGTTTGTGGTTGTAATGTGACAAAATATGGAAAAGTTCAAGGGGTATGAATACTTTTGCAACCCACTGTATATGACCTATTTGCATTGTATGTGTCGGTGGGCGTGCCCTTAACATGCGTCCAGGTTCCCGATTGATTGACATTCAAACAGCCCGCCTCTTCCCCGATAACAGACAACACAGCCATCCAATGGCAGATTATAAAACACACATTTCAAAACTGTCTGACTTTCAATAACCATGCGGGACAACGTCTCAATTTGCGGGACGCCTGAAAAGTAACGAAATTGCGTGTCTGTCCCGCACAAAGCGGGACATCTGGTCACCCTAAGGGACATCAACGAGTCAAAACGTGGCCTTGTTATGCATTCATTAAAGTTTTTGCCATTAAAAAAATGCTTATTTTTTATTATTTAAATCTCCTATATTACCTAAATCTGATTTTTAGGTAGGACCATGCATTCTCAGGTAGTGGTAAGTGAATTTCTTTCTCACTCTAGAGTGCTTGGCCTGTTTCGCACATATGGATGTGATTTTCTCAGGACTTAGTCCATTAGTGTGCGCACATACACTTCACCAAAGGTAAAGCAAACAATGAAACCCCTCACTTTCTTTCCCACAACACAAAGCACTAGTATTTCAAAAGCCACATAACACATAATGATCTCTCGCAACCCTCACCAGCTCTCCTTAAAGTGTATTTTTAGCCCACATTTGCTCGTTTAGCAAACATTTACTCTACAAAATGTAAATAAGTCTCATTAGCAGTGATTACAACTATCCAACTTCTCCACTTAACCTAAAGAAGTCAAAGTCATGCTGCTCTCTGGGAAACTGCTGCTTCCCCACACACAGTCCTTAGAGAGAGGAAATGGAGTGACATGAAAGAAAACAGTCTCTCCACCCTGAATGTATACAAATAAAATATAAGCAGAATTAGGAATAGAGAGAGAAAAAACGAGAGAGCTACAAGGATAGACAGAAAGAGAAACAGACAATGATAGAGGGAGTGATACAACACAGAGAGACAGGCAGAGGGGAAAAAATTAAGAAAGACAGAGAGAGAAAAAAAAAGAAAGACAGACAGACAGAAAAAAACTAAGAAAGACAGAGAGAGAGAGAGAGAGAGAGAGAGAGAGAGAGAGAGAGAGAGAGAGAGAAGATACAGGGAGAGATTTAGAAAAAACAGTGCGGGTGAGGACCCTTAAGGGAGTTACACTGAAGAACAAGGCTGCAGAGAGTAACATTCGAGATCGTCCTGTATAAATAAGTAAATAAACTCTGAGTTCTTTCACATGCTAAACAATTCTCACCAACAATCCGCATTTACCAAATATAGACACAGCTAACATAGTCCAACTCAGTAAAGCAACGAGTGTAGATTTTGATGTTTTTACCATAGTTTTTTTACTATAGGAGAACAATTTTACTATCATAATTTATTATTATACTTCATTAAAATGCAAATATGCTTTGCAAAATCACATGCACATTCCTAATGTATATAGAAGTTTTGGTTTATTTTCATTCTTTTCAAATTTCTATGTTGGTGATGCCCGTCTTCAAACGAATGAAACTTAAACCGTTCTGCTGTTTAATCTGATATCAAACTGTATCATATGTGCAATATTTTATTTTTCTGTTATGTACAAGGCATATTTAAAATAATTTCTTGTACATCACGGATTACGAATACGAACGTAAAGCGGTCAGAGGTTTGTTTTATTTTTTTTTTTATATAATTTTTTATAATCATATATCTGTGCGGGATTTTAAGACGGGTGAGAATCTAAAAATCCCAAACAGATATACGATTATAAAACAGGTAATTCCGGTCCATAACTGATTGGCTGAGCTGTTTGTCCATCCGTGACATTATTGACAATAACGCAAAACTCTGACCGCTTCACATTCGCATTAATGCGTGATGTACAATAAATTATTTTAAATCATGTACCATTAATGGAAATACAGCTAAATATAAACAGCCAGTCGATTCCTGATGAGCACCAATCCGGTTTCCATTTCACTGATCAACTTTCACTTTAAAAACCGGTCAAGATCACATTGTGAAACACTCGTTTATTAATAACATTGTTTTTAATAAACACATTTATTTTTGTATTATAGTGTGTTTGTAAAGCTTTTCATAAAAGCAATAAAGGTACTCAAGGTTGTACATTATTGTGAATAAATTACGGGAAAGCGGTATAACTGTACTCCGCTACATGTCACATTTTAATACAAAGACTTAGCATTGAGCATGTTGCCTGTTAAAAAAAGGCTTTGCAGTGATGGAGCCAGAAAATGAATACCTGGAAATCATATGCTCAGTCTGCAAGGTGATGCAGCAGAATAAACACATGAGCCATGTTATGAGAGCTTAAGCTCACGTCATCTGTTTGCTTCCATGATCAAAACAAGCAGATTTCAACAAGAACCCAACCAATTTGATTTAGAGTATATAATAAATAATGAGAATCGGCCTGTAAGCCGAGAGAAGTATTTAAACATCCCGATGCTCAGAGCGACATTAAGCTTTAATATGATTACAGCTTCGTGGAAACAATCAGGGTTTTGTTTATGGTCTTTAAAAAGCAGGTCCTGCTTCATCAGCAGAACAAAAAGCAGACAATCTATTAAACACTACCATCCAGCCCAGAACGCTTAAGAGGCGGAAACAGCGGCCATTCTCAGGCTTACAAATCTGCAGGTGGTAAACCTTGGTATGACCTGATGCCAGCTGTAGAAAGACTAAGAAAGGAAAAGTGATAGATAGACAGACAGACAGACAGACAGATAGATAGACAGACAGACACTGTCTGTACGGACACTGATGGACAAGTGATGTCCTGGTGAGGTCTGGATGAGGTTTGAGTGAGGTCAAGACCAATGGTTTGGGCACAACATTTCTGAGTTATGTCTCTTTTAGTCAGAAGGAACAGTGAGTTTAAAATTTCTGCTGCTCTGATTACCACCATCATTAATAAACCTGTTGCCACTGCATCGTCAGACCCCGTGCTCTCCGAGTGTAATGTTGCTGTGTGAGTGGCGCCTTTCTTTGAGCTGGCGTACACCAGCAAAGTCCACAGTACTTCCAGATGTTCCACAGTCCAGACGGTTGGCCCCGAGTCAAGCACCCCACCCCCACCCCCCGAGTCTGGGCAAGCTAAAAGTCAAGGGGTGCGATATGAAACACTCCATGTTGTGGTGGTCATGGTGTGTGTGTGTGTGGGGGGGGGGGACGTCGAGCAAACCCGGCAGCGTGAGTTGGAACCATGGTAGAAATTGGGTGATGACAAAGAGAGAATGAGAAAAGATGGATATAGGGTGAAAGGAGAGATGAGGTCAGGGGGTATGATGGAAAAGCTATGCATGTATTGGATGGGAGGGAGGGGGGGGGAACTCCATGCCTCAGATTGATGATCTCACTCGTTTTTAACAAAGGCAAAGACAGAAGAATTCAGATTACTGAGCGTGAAAGTGCCAAGTGAGGAATCAAGGCAAATTCAGTTCAAAGCCAAGAAATTTCCTGAGATAACGGAGAACTGCAAATCAAATCACTGCGAGCATGAATGATTCATTCTCTCAGGTTCTCATAATGAGCTTAAGAAATAACACACGGACTCCATAACTGTCTAATAACATTACAACCATGGCAACAGCCAACAACAGACTACGTAAAGCACAGAACTTGCATTCCTCTGAAAAACTATATCTCCTGAAATCTCGAAATGCAATCAAGATGTATACCCTCTTAAACTCTTAAAATGTGTTGCTTCTGAATTCTTCCATCCATCCATTATCTTCCACTTTATCCTCTTTTAGGGTCAAGGTGGGGTTCCCCATGCCCATACAGAGGAGAACGTTTCGGGTGCTGGGCAGACACATCCAGGACAGGGTGCCAATCTATCACTGGGCACACACTCACACACAGAGACACACACTCTATATGGGGAAATCTGGAGAATTTAATTGACCTTGATCCATGTTTTTGGACTGTGGGAGGAAACCGGAGAACCCGGAGGAAACCCACGTGGACACAGGGAGAACATGGAAACTCCACTCAGATTGGGATTCGAACAGTGAATCCCTAGCGCTGATAGGAGAACATGCTAACTACTAGGCCACCGTGCCACCCGTTCTGAATTCTTAATCTCCTAAAATCTATACTACATAAAAACACACCATTTAATTCTATGCCTGCCACAAACTAACTTCTGAAATCTGCAACTCCTGTAATATCCATCCATTATCTTCCACTTTATCCTGTATTAGGATAGGAGGGTTCCCCATACCCATCCAGGGGAGACCTTTTAGGGCACTGGGCAGATACACCCAGGACAGGGCGCCAACCTATCACACAAACACACACACTATACAGTATGGGGCAATTTACAGCTTTAAATTGACCTTCAATCCATGCTTTTGGACTGTGGGAGGAAACCGGAGAACCCGGAGGAAACCCACGCGGCGCGGGGAGAACATGGAAACTCCACCCAGATTGTGATTCGAACCGGGAATCCCTAGCGTCTGCCAAACGACCAAATATAAATGTATGTAAATGTAATAGAAGTTAATGAGAGATAACTAATGATCTAATGATTCGTTTACAGCCTTTATATGCTGGAGCATGTCAAGCAGTGGACAGTGTGATCATGAACAGACAGAAACCACCAGCAAAAAAAATTTCAGTTTGCAGACAATAAATAACACCAGTTACTGTGCTTGATCACTCTTTTCTCTGGTTCTCATTTGGTTATTTGTATTAAAGTGTGGCAACTAAGACAATTTTGTGCATCTCACGAACCAGCAGGTTTGCTACATTGACTCCATCAGCTTTTTTGGCTTCGGTCTGTGAGAGGAAACTGGAACACACAGAGGTAGCCCACCCAAAAAGAATAAGAATCTGCAATCTGCCTACAGAAAGGTCTGGGTCTACCTTACTCACATTACCAAAACATCAACTTGGGCTTGTTAAACATCAATGTCATTAATATGAAGTTCCTCCTCTCCTCCACTGCTGCAGATATTGCTTATCTTTTATTACCCTTTATTTAGAATAGTCAATGCATTTCAATAAAAAATAAATAAAAACTGGCTCATAAGCAACATGCCCCCACTCATAAAACCTTATGGACCTTATCTACAGATAAAAGTAAATGCTCTTTCCTCTCTCACATTAAGTTGGAAGTACATAATCATCTATAAGGCCTGTGTTTGTGTTAGAGATTACAATCCACATCATAATTAAATTCCCTGTAAAAAGTCTGACCTTCACTGCAGTCTTTTCCAAAAAAGCCAGGGCAGCACCTCCACTCCAGCGCCGTCACCTGCCGATATGTCACCTTATAAGAGGGTCTGACCAGCGCCCGGTAACTGTAACCCACCAAAACCAACATTACATTACCATCATGTACAATATCTAATATTAATAATAATTTTAACATCATTAACCATCAATAAAGATAAACAGTATAAACATTGTTTCAGCATATACAATCCATCCATCCATTATATTCCACTTTATCCTCTACTAGCGTCTGGGGGGGGGGGGGGGGGTTCCCCATGCCCATCCAGGGGAGAACGTTTCGGGACACCCAGGACATGGCGCCAATCTATTGCTGGGCACACTCACTCACACTCTATATGGGGCAATTTAAAGGATTCAATTGACTTTGATCCATGTTTTTTGGACTGTGGGAGGAAACCGGAGAACCTGGAGGAAACCCACATGGGCACGGGGAGAACATGGAGACTCCACCCAGATTGGGATACGTACCAGGAATCCCTAGCGCTGAGAGGAGAACACGCTAAACATTAAGCTACCCATTAAGCTACCCATTGCTATACAAAATGTACAAAATTGCCTAAGTAAGCATCCTATAAAAGTGGAACTGTGGAAAGTACTTTAAAAATACCAGGAACTGTGTAAATGAGTGGATAAACTGTCATGGCATTGTGAACTCTGAATGCAACAATAAGAAATGAGGTGAAGATTAACACCAGGTAAGATGACTTATACCCCAGATTCATCACTCCTGTTATGAGTGAGGTATGACGTCAGTGTCACCACATGTTCTAACAAATGACTCATAAAGTGTTTTATTTTGTCTACTGTACTTACACACAGAGGATTTAACCCATCTGTGCACTGAAACACACACATATACACACACTGGTGAGGTGAGCACACTTGCCTGGAGTGGTCTGCAGCCAAACTCCACAATTGGGGTTGGCCCAAGGGAGCCTCGCCCAAGTGCACTTTAGCCACGGTACATGGTGTAACCAGGAATTGAACCGGGACCTTCAGGGAGAAAGTTTCGGGTGCTGAGCAGATTCACCCAGGACAGGGCGCCAATCCATCGCTGGGCACACACTCACTCACACAGACACAAAACTTACTCTATATGGGGCAATTTGGAGAATTCAATTGACTTGATCCATGTTTTTGGACTGTGGACTTATTATTATTATTACTTTAATACTTAATATTTCTACACATCTTATAATATTTTTTAAAATCTTTTTCCACGGTCCAAAAACATGGATCAAGTCGATTGAATTATCCAAATTGCCCCATATAGAGTGTGTTTTTGTGAGTGAGTGTGTTAGTTAGTGATAGATTGGTGTCCTGTCCTGGGTGTATCTGCCCAGCGCCCGAAACGTTCTCCCCTGAATGTGCATGGGGAACCCCCCCGTGACCCTAATAGAGGATAAAGCAGAAGATAATGGATGGATGGATGTTCCACAGTTGAGCTTGAACCACCAGAACATATAGGGTAATGTGACTAAATGTGTCCAATTGTTCTCCTCAAAAAGCAGTTTCTTGAACAGTGAAATTCCAGTTTTTATTATAAGAACCTGTTATAAAACCCCTCAGAGTTCCGACAGTTGTTTACAGCAATGAAAAGCTATCAGAAGCTCAGAGCCACCCAACACCATAGCAACAACACACTTGTTTTTTAAGTTGGTTTTTAAGCTTTTCCCTTGTCGTTTTTTATTGTTTTTATTTGGCAGGCTACATACAAAGGGGTTGCCACAATATTAAGTGTCTGTTTGATTTGGCGCAGTTTCATACTGACTGCCGTTCTTGGCACCACTCCTATTTTTGTGGGCTTGAGACCAGCAAAATGAATGTACTGATACCTACACCCCCAAAAGATAGGGCAGTTTATTACCCATAACATGTCATCGGCATTGATTTGAAGATACCCCATAGAACCCCCCCCCCCCAACACCCACACAGGACATGCCTTCTGGAAACCATATGTAGGACTTTCCTACTGTGAAACAGAAGCACTGCACCATCATGCCATGCAAATCAATCCATCCATTATCTTCCTCTTAATCCTCTATTAGGGTCGCGGGGGGGGGGGATTTTTGTTATGCATTACATAATCAGCACAGTATTTCTATTTAATGGAGTTGTTAACATTTAATAATACAATTAATCTATGCTGGAAGGGAGGCACAGTGGCTTAGTGGTTAGCACGTTTGCCTCTCAGCACTAGGGATTCCTGGTTCGAATCCCAATCTGGGGGGAGTTTCCATGTTCTCCCCGTGTCCACGTGAGTTTTCTCCGGGTTCTCCAGTTTCCTCCCACAGTCCAAAAACATGGATCAAGATCAATTTAATTCTCCAAATTGCCCCATATAGAGTGTGTCTGTGTGAGTGTGTGCCCAGCGATAGATTGGCGCCCTGTCCTGGGTGTATCTGCCCAGCGCTCGAAACGTTCTCCCCTGGATGGTCATGCTAAACCCCCCCACGACCCTAGTAGAGGATAATTAATGGATTGATATTTGATTGATTAAACCATTAGAAGTCTATTGTTGCATTTGACCTAAAGCTTGGCTTGTTTATTGTATGAAAGTGTTATACATGCCGATTATTACCTGATGATTTTAGAGCAAGGTCCTGGCCACCGACAGCCCTGAAACACCCTCTGCACTGTGGTCTCAGTGCCGTTTTGAACTTGACAAGACACGGTCTTCGACACAGTGTACTGGCACCAGTTCCTGTAACAAAAAAATAAAAATAAAAATAAAAATAAAAAAATAAATAAATAATAATAATAATAATAATAATATATACATACACACACACACACACACACAAATCCATCCATTATCTTCCGGTTTACCTTCTAGGGTAGCGGTCTCCCCATCCAGGGGAGAATGTTTCGGGCGTTGGGCAGATACACCCAGGACAGGGCGCCAATCTATCACTGGGCACACACACAAACACACTCTATATGGGGCACTTAGAGAATTCAATTAACCTTGATCCATGTTTTTGGACTGTGGGAAGAAACCGGAGAACCCGGAGGAAACCCACGCGGACACGGGGAGAACATGGAACCTCCAACTAGATTGGGATTTGAACTGGGAATCCCTAGTGCCAAGAGGAGAACATGCTAACCACTAAGCCACCGTGCCCCCTACACCCACACATACATGCATATTTATAAAAAAAAAAAGGATGTACTTTGCAGTATTTTAAGGTGTGATATATATATATATATATATATATATATAGTTTGCTGGTTATTAAACACAAACACTTATAAATGTAAGTTAGTTAAGTATAATATATTTCCCCTAAATCAATATTATAATCATATAGTTATATGAATCAACACGTTATCAGCTGGTTAATTATTTCATAGCTGGTCTGAGTCTGGTGAGCAGTAGGTCGTCATGGTAACCTGGTCAGATGAGACGCAGGTGAGACGCAGGTGAGCAGCACTCGTACCTGCGCTGGGGGTTGATGGCGGGTGCTGCAGCACTCTGGTCGGAGCTCATGCGCTGCAGGGTGAGCGCCGGGAACTGGTAGATAAATCCAGTAGCTGCCGAGACGCCAATGGAGGAGACGCAGAAGATGCAGAGCGCGCTCCACAACGCCATCGCGTCTTCCGAGTCCAAGTTCCAGCCGAGAAGAGAGCTCTGCAGGCCGCCGGGGTTCTCTACCAACGCAGCAGAACGCACAGTGGAGCTCCACGCCGTTTATATCGGCTCCATCCAAATGCAGTTTCCTCTCACCACCCCCCAAAAACACCTACCGCCACCACGTTCTCAGCTCGACCCCCTCGAGCGGGTTCTAAGCAAATGGTTGGAGTGCGTAATGACGCACCGCGTTCCAACATCCTCTGTACTGCTATACTCCCTGAGAGAGAGAGAGAGAGAGAGAGAGAGAGAGAGAGAGAGAGAGAACATTCCTATTCAGTAAAAAAAAAATCCTAACTAAATTCAAGGCCATCCTAACTTTATGTCTTTTCTTAAGTGGATCCCTAAATTTAAAAAGCTCATCCCTATTGGATTATACAAAAAAATAAACTACTGACATAGTAACCGCCAATTTATTTATTTTATTTTCCCAGAGACTGATTATTCTTTTATTCATTCATTAGCTTCCACTTAATCCTCTACTTGGGTCCTGGGGGAGGGGAGGAGGGGTTTACCCATGCCCATCCAAGGGAGAACTTTCAGACACTGGGCAGACACAATCAGGACAGGGTGCCGATCCATCGCTGGACACACACTCACACAGACACACACAGAAACATGTGCGACATGGCTGTCCTACACTGTTGATGCTGCCAGGCCGCTCAAGGAGGATGAGTCCCCCACTGAGTCTTGGTCCTCACAAGGTTTCTTCCTTAAAATATCAACATAACAGGGAGTTTTTTCTTGCCACTGTCGCTTCGCCTTGCTCTTTGGGGGTTTAAAGGCTTTTCATTCCTTTCATGAACGAATGAATAAACATTACCAGAATAAACCGACAGTTTAAGGCTGTATGCAGGGCAGAGAGATCAGAATGGTGTAACTCGAAAAAATGAAGGAATAAAGAAAAATCAAAGGAAATAAACCCAAAACGGAGGAAGATGTGAATCATGAGGAGGGAACGGAAGGTCAAAGAGGAGCACGATGGAGAGAAGGAACAGGAAAAACATAAAAGGGAGGAAAATATATAAAGATAAAGTGATGTATGATATATGAAGAGTCTGAAGGGAAAAAAATAAAGAAGAATGGTACTTCAATCTTATCCATTCATCCATTATCTTCCGCTTTATCCTATATTAGGGTCGAGAACGTTTCGGGCAGATACACGCAGGACAGGGCGGCAATCCATCACTGGGCACACACTCACTCACACAGACACACTCTATATGGGGCAATTTAGAGAAATCATTTGACTTCATCCATGTTTTTGGACTGTGGGATGAAACCAGAGAACCCGGGGGAACCCACGCGGACACGGGGAGAACATGGAAACTCCACCCAGATTGGGATTCGAACCGGGAATCCCCAGAGAACATGCTAACCTCTAAGCCACCGTGACGCCCTCAAGTTTATATGTTACTCTAAAATATTTTATTTTTAATTAAAAGTGTAGAGCCAGGCAGTAAAACATAGTAAAGGACCAGAGTCCCTGTTTAAGAAAAACTCAAAGTATGCAGACACACCTCCTAAATATTTCATCTCCTGCAGGACATTTAGGGAATAGATGTGGGGAAGTATGCACATTTAAAAGTGTACTTTAAAAGTAATCTGGTTTTGTGGCAATTGTTTGGAAATGTTTAAAACACATGAGCTCTGTAAGCACACGGTGTAATTAGGTTAATGAGCTCAGAGCTCAACCCTGTTAAATGTTTGAATAAATTAAAACACAGACTGTGGAAGAGTCCGCCTCATCCGACTTCACAGATGCTCTTTCAATAAAACCATCCATCCATCCATCCATTATCTTCCGCTTTCTCCTCTAGTAGGGTCGCGGTGGGGTCCCCATGCCCATCCAGGAGAGAACGTTTCGGGTGCTGGGCAGATACACCCAGGACAGGGCGCCAATCTATCACTGGACACACTCACTCACACAGACACACTATATATGGGGCATTTTGGAGAACTCAATTGACCTTGATCAATGTTTTTGGACTGTGGGAGGAAACCGGAGAACCCGGAGGAAACCTACGCGGACACGGGGAGAACATGGAAACTCCACTTAGATGGGGATTTAAACCGGTAATCCCTAGTGCTGAGAGGAGAACATGCTAACCACTAAGCCACCGTGCCGCCCCTCTTTTAATAAAACAAAACAAATATTCCTAACACTTCAAAAGAATGTGGGATGGGTTTTCTGAAATGTGATGGTTTCCATTGTAACAAAGGTCAAAGTAAATCTCATTATTGCTAATGATTCTAAAATGTGATGATAACATGCACATATGATCAAATCAAATCAAATCAAATCAAATCAGGTTTATTGGTCACATGCGTAGTTATAGACGGTACAGCCAGCAGTGAAATTATTTTCTGTCATTTTCACATAAAGTTAAAAATTTGGATTTACAGTAAGAAAAGAAAATTGATTTACAAAATAGTTGTTGTGATTATATTATGATTATTAGTATCTAGCTTATTAACTTCTATTGTATATCTTATTCAACTCACTTGTGTGACAGTAATTTAACTATTAACTCATGAGTCCAGACCCAATTTAGTTCAATGGGAAATTATAAAGAACAACAACAACAAAAAAAGCTTAATCAGCCACAGTTAGAACACATGACTTATTACTTTTACATTCTGCCCTCTAGTGTCTAAGATGAGTAACACACCCGCTCCAATTGTATACACAATACTCATTAAGCTTCATCAGACAAGAAATTTTTTTTTAATAATAATAATAATAATAATAATAATAATAATAATAATAATAATAATGTCGCTGCTTAACAGGCGGAAAAAACACAAATGCGTCTCTAATACAAATACATTTCAGACAAATACAATATACAAACGTTCTCAATGTCCTTAAGAAATCTCATCTCATTGTCTTCTGCTTGATTTGGTGTTATTACTCCGACATATAGCGGAGTACAGTTACATTCCTTTCCTGTAATTTATTCCTAATAATACACAACATCAAATGTCTAATTGCTTTTATAAAACGGTTACAAACACACTATGTTCTAAAAAAAAGGTTTTAATAAATGTGTTTATTAAAAGCAAAATCGTTAATTATCTGGTCGTCCGCGACGTAATATAGTCCGCTTTTTACATCGAACACTGGTCCAGAGTAAAGGTTTCGCTAACAATCAAATACTGCCATCTAGTGGGCAAATTACAGAACGCAGGTCATTTAAAAATTCGGGGAAAAGAATGCATTAAAACTCGCGCATTGATATGAATGCGAAGCGGTCAGAGAGGCGTGTGTTATTAATAATCAGTTGGACAAACGGCTCAGCCAATAAGATTTAAGGACTAGAATTACCCGTTTAATTATATAAAAAAAAGTATGAGAGGGTGTGTGTTATTGTGAATAAATCGTGGAAAAGAGGTGTTGTTAGGCAGAGTATAGTTACACCCCTTTCCTGTACATTATTCACAATATTACACCACATCAAATGTCTTATTGCTTTAAAAAACGGGTTTTTAAAAACAAAGTTTGATTCATAAATGCGTTTACTGAAATCAAAATCGGTAATAATCTGGTCCTCCGTGACGTGATATAGTCCGTTTTTATTTTTAAATTTTTTTTTTTACAGCGAACACTTATCCAGAGTAAAGGTTTTGGTAACAATCAAATACTGCCAACTAGTGGGTAAATTACAGAACGCAGTTTATTTTAAAAAATCTGGGAAAAGAATGCATTAAAACTCACGCATTGATACGAATGTGAAGCAGTCAGAGAGGTGTGTGTTATTATTAATAATCGGTTGGACAAAGGATCAGATTTAAGGACCAGAATTAC
Organism: Corydoras maculifer; assembly: GCA_019802435.1. Lineage (NCBI taxonomy): Eukaryota > Metazoa > Chordata > Actinopteri > Siluriformes > Callichthyidae > Corydoras > Corydoras maculifer. The sequence continues at coordinate 1,407,926 of JAFMOD010000343.1, forward strand.
CCGTTTAATTATAAACGAACAATAAAGTATGAGAGGGCGTATACTTTTGTAAATAATAAAAAAAAAAGTTTGCATCATAAATGCGTTTACTGAATGCAAAATCGTTAATAATCTTGTCCTCCGCAATGTAATATAGTCCGGTTTTTAAAGCGAACACTTATCCAGAATAAAGGTTTCTGTAACAAACACTGCCATCTAGTGGCCATATTAAAGAACGCACTTCATATTAAAAGAAAACATCGGGAAATATAACATATTGTTTATCACGCGGTGGCACGGTGGCTTAGTGGTTAGCACGTTTGCCTTTCAGCGCTAGGGATTCCCGGTTTGAATCCCCATCTGGGTGGAGTTTTTCATGTTCTCCCCATGTCTGCGTGGGTTTACTCCGGGTTCCTCCCACAGTCCAAAAACATGGATCAAGTCAATTGAATTCTCCAAATTGCCCCATATAGAGTGTGTCTGTGTGAGTGAGTGTGTGCCCAGCGATGGATTGGCGCCCTGTCCTGGGTCTATCTGCCCAGCGCCCGAGACGTTCTCCCCTGGATGGGCATGGGGAACCCCACCGCGACCCTACTAGAGGATAAAGCGGGAGATAATGAATGAATGAATGAATGTTTATCACGCATTGCTATGAATGTAAAGCAGTCAGATATATAATATCTAACTATAATGATGTATAAGTAACTATAAGAGAAAATAGAAGGTTATTAAAGTTCTTTCGTGTTTGATTGGCTTTTCAAATATCGATTACAGTGGCTGTTCGAATTCGCCGATTACACAAGCCTCGCTTGACTGACTCAGACTGAGACTTATTTGCGGATTTGGACTGCTGGGCTAACTCAAGCGAGACTTACTTAAGCCCGCGTAGTTTATATACGCTCGCTTCGTGGTTGGTTTCTCAAAACATACGGAGCCGATTCGGGATTCATTCGAAAGGATTCGAAGAACTGCTTCAGGAGTCGACTCTAAACACAAAACGTACACGTGTGTGTTTGCGGGCTTCTGTCATGGAGGAGAAAACTCATTTGGATTTGGACGAGTTCTCCTCGGAGCCTTATCTGGAATCCATCTTGAAAGACATTCTAGAACAGGAGCCGTCGTTTCTTATAGGGATCTTCGTTGCTATTGCTGTTGTTATCCTGACGACGATAGGTAAGCGATGATAGCGGCCTCACAAACATCTGCTAGTTTTACTCCTGCCCGATTCCATCTGGGTCGGTTCTCCGCTACGATTGGTCGAGTTGGGCGTCATGTTAAAAAGTGGGTGGGGGTGAGTAAACTGATTGGGCCTTGATTGTAAAGTAGGCGGGACTTGACGGAATACGGGTAGAAATATAATCTAACCAGCTGCTTTTAAATTTTAAATAACTGATTATTTTTACATAATGTCGAACATTTATCAAAAACGAATAAATTGTTTATTATCACTGTAGTGTTTTTGAAGTTGTTTGTACGAGGGAAAACTGCCAGAAACGCCGTGTTATTAGTTGGCTTATGTGATGCTGGAAAGACTTTACTTCTGAGTCGGGTAAGGAAAAGTTTCTACTACATTCAAAAGTATTTTGCTTAAAAAAAATCAGTTTTATAACAAATTCTATGTTATGGCTCTCTTCAGCTTCTCACGGGCAATTTCGTCAAAACCCTGACATCTATTACAGCGAACACAGCATCCTACAGATCCAAAGGCGAGAAGGTACACAGTATACCATCCATCCATCATCTTCCTCTTTATCCTCTACTAGGGTCATGGGGTCATGGGGTCGGGGGGTTCCCCATGCCCATCCAGAGGAGAACGTTTTGGGCGCTGAGCAGATACACCCAGGACAGGACACCAGTCTATTGCTATGCACACACTCACTCACACAGACACACTCTATTTTGAGCATTCAATTGACCTTGATCCATGTTTTTGGACTGTGGGAGGAATCCGGAGAACCCGGAGAAAACCCACAGGGACACAGGGAAAACATAGAAACTCCACCCAGATTGGGATTCAAACCAGGAATCCCTAGCGCTGAGAGGAGAACCTGCTAACCACTAAGCCAACGTGCCGACCGCTAAGCTATACATCCATCCATATGTTATCTTCCACTTTATCCTCTACTAGGGTCACAGGGGGGTTCCCCATTCCCATCCAGAGGAGAACATTTCGGGCGCTGGGCAGATACACCCAGGACAGGATGCCAATCTATCGCTGGGCACACATTCACACACTCTATATGGGGAAATTTGGAGAATTCAGCCATGTTTTTGGACTGTGGGAGGAATCCGGAGAACCCGGAGGAAACCCATGCGGATACGGGGAGAACATGGAAATTCTCCAGCACTGAGAGGCGAACGTGATGACCGCTAAACCACCGTACTACCTGGCTTGACTTTCCAAGGATATTTCTTTAATATGTACATTATTACATGTATCAGAACCTTTTCTTGATATTTGTGTTGTTCGAAGGTAAGTTTGAATGACTTGTTGGCGTGCACGTGGATGTCTGCATTTGTTCATATGTTCCGGTTATGTTTGTAGGGTAAGAGCTGGACTCTGGTGGATGTTCCAGGTCATGATAGTGTTCGACATCAAGTTCTGGAGAAGTTTAAAGCTTCTGCCCGGTAAGGCCCTCCACAACACTTCTTTTTTCCACTTGGGGACACCACAGGTCTCAGGTTTATTTACAGGATAAATGAAGTGCAGTTCTGCATTTAGAAGGTTTATATAATGCTGATTTATTTACACAGTAAAGCAGCTGTGTGAAAACCACCAAATGATGTATAAAGTTCAAGCCTTGACGCCTTAAAATTAGCGGTGCTGCAGCCAGGACGCCTCACCTGTCTTAATTTAAACCCATGAGTGTACACTCAATGTTTATGTACAGAATACACTCAACAGTGTTAGAAATCTCTAGGAGTGAAATGGTGGACAGATGTGTGTCAAGTACACTTATGAATAAATAATAGGTTTAGTCTAGTTTAAATGCTGTGATTAACCCTGCTGGTGAACAAATAAAAACATTATGGAACCTTGTGATCTACAGTGTTATGGGTGACCATACATTATGCCAGAACACTCCACCACAGACTTCCATACACAATCATCTTTCATTATGTTATGCTTAATCCTATACTAGGGTAGTAGGGGGGTTTCCCATGCCCATCCAGGGGACGTTTTGGGCGCTGGGTCAATACACCCAGGACAGGGCGCCAATCCATCGTTGGGCACACACTCACATACACACACACACTATATGGGGCAATTCACATTACACATGCTTTTGGACTGTGGGAGGAACCCAGCTTGGGTTTCAACCCTGATCCCCAGCGCTGAGAGGACATAAAGCAATAAGTTATTAATATTGTGAGTGAATGATGGTAAAGAGGTGTTGTATAGCTCGATGCTTAGCGGAGTACAGTTACACCTCTTATTCGCAATAATGCACAACCTAATGTGTCTATAAAAAGGTTACAAACACACTTTAATAAAAAAAAAAAGGTGAAGTAAACACTGACTTTGAGTAATGGGATTCCGGTTTCTCTAACGCTCAAATACAGTGTGAAAATCTACTGACCAAATTATAGAACAGTTTATAAAAATACATCAAGTATATAATGTATTGTATATAATGCCTTGCTACAGATGTGAAGTGGTCAGAGGTGCGCGTTGTCCAAAATGTCATGGCTGGACAAACGGCTCAGCCAATCAGCTTTAAGGACCGGAACTACCCATACAAAACCATTTTTTTTTGCTATGTCTAAGTCTTCACATGGATTAACATACACCTATAGTGTTGTTATGAAATGCTGCATAAGTTTACACCATAATAATCAGTTTGGATACAAGGCTGTTCTATATGATCAGCTGGTTATTCAGGTGATTAATAACCAGTGTGCTCTGACTGCAGGGCCGTGGTGTTCGTAGTGGACAGTGCCATTTTTCAGAAGGAAGTAAAGGATGTGGCTGAATTTCTTTACTCGCTCCTGACTGATAGCATACTGATGCAGGAAGCCCCACCCCTGCTGATCGTCTGCAACAAACAAGGTACTGCTCCACCTCTCCGACCATGTACTGAACACAGGCATGAGAATAACAACCAATCAATCAGCCTCAATGCCTGATCACCATTCAGCCAATAAATACGGCACACTAGAGTTACACACAGAGGAATTTGTCCACATTTACCCATCCATGCAGTGAAACACATATACACACTGAGTGAAGTGAGCACTCATGCCTGGAGTGCTGGAGCAATTGGTTTCTTACTCAAGGAAACTTCAGTCATGGTACTTGGTGGGACCGGGAATCGATCCCACTCTTACTAACATCATATAACATACTGTCCGTCCCATACTCATACTCAGCCTTGCAACCTGAAGGTCCCCAGTTCAATCTCAGCGAGTGTATAGTTGTTTCACTGCATGGATGGGTAAATGTGGACATCATATAACATACTCCCATACGTCCCATACTCATACTAACTGCAAATTTCTTGTAGGAATACTTTATTACTATGTTTTCTAATGGTGAGGACCTCCACATGATCATCAAAGATCAGACATTAATTGAGTGGTGGATGATTCCTAACACTTGTAGGGTGTGGTTGCTCAGTAATTAGGGTGTTGGGCTATCAATCTGAAGGTCGTGGGTTCAAATCCCAGATCCACTGAAGTTACCTGTGTAGGTCCTTGAGAATGACCTTTAACCCTCATTGCTTTAGGGATGTTGTGATTAACCCTGTGCTCACCTTGGAAGTCGCTTTGGATTAAAGCGCCTGCTAAATGTAAATGTTAACACTCGATGTTACTCACATCGATTTGATGGCATGTCAGTGTAAGCTTGGTTTATAATTTTAGTAGCACTACACTGCCTAATTTTATTAATTTCATCTCACTACAACATCAACACTCCAGCACCATGTGTGTCATTGCAGTGTGGGACCTGGTTTTTGGAAAACAGAGTAAAGGCGACTAATACAGATGAACTGCAGTCTGTAATTGTAGAACTACAATGTGTAAATGAAAGAAACATCAAGTACTGAAACAAGATGGCTTATATTATAATTAGTGAGCATATTCTGAGATGTTAATATACTAAACGTGTGCTTCCCTCATGTTTGCTGGGTTTTCTTGTTTCCTAGACATCACCATGGCAAAGTCGGCTAAAGTAATCCAACAGCAGCTGGAGAAAGAGCTGTAAGTAATTGCTGTTTTCCATCAGTTCTGATTCATTAAGTGTTTATGCTCTTGCTGATATAATGATTTATTGTTCAGAGGGATTGGGACATGAACGCTCATACCTATATCCTATATCATGTTACTATTTTACTAAACAAACGTTTCTATTTAGTTCTGTATGACCGTACAGAACAGAGTGCAGAGCTGCAGCAGCTTTGTATTTTTAGGCATGTCATATTAATCAGAAATGATTTTTGTTATGCATTACATAATCAGCATAGTATTTCTATTTCACGGAATTGTTTACATTTAGTAAAATTGATCTATGCTGTAAAGGCTGCACAGTGGCTTAGTGGTTAGCACATTTGCCTCTCAGCACTAGGGATTCCCGGTTCGAATCCCAAACTGGGGGGAGTTTCCATGTTCTCCCCGTGTCCGCATGGATTTCCTCCGGGTTCTCCGGTTTCCTCCCACAGTCCAAAAGCATGGATCAAGTCAATTGAGTTCTCCAAATTAACTCATGGATAGATGATGGATAGATGGAAGTTTTCTTGCTGATTCAGAACCACTGGTGTGTCTATGGGTGTTTGTGTCTTTGTACTTGGATATATTATCTTTGTGGTTTTGTTGCTAGGACTACGTTGAGGGTGACCCGCTCGGCAGCCCTTGGCTCTCTGGATGGCTCGGTGAAATCCACACTGCAACTGGGGAGGAAGGGAAAAGATTTTGAGTTCTCACAGTTGCCCACCCGGGTGGAGCTGGTGGAGTGCAGCGTCCGTGGCGATGGCGAGGACGGAGATGTGGACATCCATGCTGTGGAGAAGTTCCTGTCCAACCTGTGAGGTGGTGCAGGTTGAGTCAGGATGTGATTCAGCAGAGTAACACCATGAAGAACGAGACAATGTTGATCAGCCTTTAGCCTGCTTCATTTCTACACCTTTATTAACTAAAGAAAACACAGTGCATCCTGAATACATTAGCATTTGGTCAGTAATTTTTTTATTTTCCCTCCATCACATGTCTGCCAGAAATGTTCATTTTGAAAACTTTAGCACTGGTGTTTAGTTATTATTTTGTCGTTTTTTCACTAGATGGTAGTTATCAAAGTTTTTTGGTTGATACGTGAGGCCTTTTGAAGTCTGATGATTGATTTTAGTGCTTAATTGTTTGGTATAGTTTGCTTTATTTTACTTTTAAAGAAAATCTAGGCCAAATTTGGTTCTAGAGAGAGGATTCAATAGAAATTGATGCAGCATTATGGTAAAAAAAAAAAACTTAACGGCAGAAATTTCATAGGACAACCTGCATATGATGGCTTGGTCTTTACACAGATTCATAATGTTACTGTAACCATTTGACAACATGGAGAGAATCTTTAAATACATAAACCAGTGCATATTTACCACAACAGTCTGAGGAATAATTATTTTACCCTATTTTCCCCTGCGGGCCTTGGGCTTTACACCTATGCTCTATGGGTACACCAATTTAGTTTCTCCAAATTGTTTATTAACGTCATTGAAAAGTATTTAAAATTAAAATATACTTTATAATATATATAATAATATATTATAATATATATCTTTAAAAGCTTTAACAACTGCCACCATGCACCATCAAAAACTGATGCCCCAACCACCTCAAATGGAGGACCCTAACGAATGACCTTATCTCTATGGGAAAGCCCAGCCACTCAATAGAGAAAACTCAATTTGTTGTCCACTACCTAAATTTCATGGCCAGAGGTTGATGGTAGGAATGTAGATTGATGTACATTCACAATGTACATCAATGCACAATGTAGCCTTCTGGCTCTGCTCCCACTTTACCACAACGACCCGGAGCAGAGTCCGCATCACTACGATGAGGTTTAATGGCTTTGCTCATGGACCCAAGGTGGTAACTTCAAGAAGTTACCACCTGCACCCACAACCTTCAGATATATAGCCTAACAACCTAACCTCTGAGCTACCATACACACTTTCTGTTCCTAGTGCAAGTAATCAGAATCCTTTATTAATCCTCGGGGAGAAATTGCAGAATAGATGCAATTGAAAAGATATATATGCAAGATATCTAGACAGGGTGACGCGGTGGCTTAGTGGTTAGCATGTTCTCCTCTCAGCGCTAGGGATTCCTGGTTCGAATCCCAATCTGGATGGAGTTTCCATATTCTCCCCATGTCCATGTGGGTTTCCTCCGGGTTCTCCGGTTTCCTCCCACAGTCCAAAAACATGGATCAAGTCAATTGAATTCTCCAAAATGCCCCATATAGAGGGTGTGTGTCTGTGTGAGTGAGTGTGTGCCCAGCGATAGATTGGCACCCTGTCTTGGGTGTATCTGCCCAGCGCCCGAGACGTTCTCCCCTGGATGGGCATGGGGAACCCCCCCGCGACCCTAATAGAGGATAAAGCGGAAGATAATGGATGGATGAATATATAGATATGCAAGATATCTATACATGATATGGATGCAAATAACTCAAATATTAAGATTTCCTATAATTATTCTTGCTGTAGGAGTTTGGTTTGGTCTGTGGCAGATCTGATTCATTGCAGCAATAGGCAGGGATTCTTGGTGTTAGGGTTGCACTGCCATCATTCTTTCTAACAGTGGTCTAAAGGTTTATTTATTTGGTTTTTAAGGTTGGACTGTGCATCAGATTGGAACAGCCTATTTAGGGCCAAGTGTAAATAAAGAAATGAGGTTTTCCAGCCGTATGTTTTGACTTATTTCCTGTGTTATTTTCTTCCGGACCGACTTTTCTGCACTTATTCTCTCGTCTTACGGGTTTTAGGACACAATATTTATTCCCATGAGCCATACAGTGACCTTCGCCTTGACCAAACAGAGCACATTTATCCTCTCCCTTCATAAACACATCGAAATAAATATACAGCCATATATAATCTTAAATCTACCAGAACTGTGAATCAGCACTGCATCATTTGAGTAAAACCTACTTATATTACATGATTTGAGTATGTTCTATATGACAGGATAACTATAATTCCAAACGGGCTGCCTTGTGCCGTTTACTAAGCAGTGGCTTTTGCCTGGCCACTCTGCCATACAGGCCTGATTGGTGGATTGCTGCAGAGATGGTTGTCCCTCTGCAAGGTGATTTGAGTATGTTCTATATGACAGGATAACTATATTAAATTAGATTAGGGAGGTGGGGCATTGTCCTGTGGCTTCATTTCGTAAATAAAACAAAAACCTTTATTATTCAGATTTTATAACATTAGGATTGAATCATAGTCTGGTTTTATTTAAATATTAAATAGCATATTAAATAAACTCCCGGTCCGAATCTCAATCTGGGTGGAGTTTCCATGTTCTCCCCGTGTCTGCGTGGGTTTCCTCCGGGTTCTCCGGCTTCTTCCCACAGTCCAAAAACATGGATCAAGGTCAATTGAGTTCTCCAAATTGCCCCATATAGAGGGTGTTTGTGTGAGTGAGTGTGTCCAATGAATTGGCGCCCTGTCCTGGGCTGGGATAAAGTGGAAGATAATGGATAGATGGAGTTTAGTAAATTAAAAAAGAAATTTTATTAAATTAATAAAAGAAAAGAACACCAGGTGGCAGTGTTTCATGCTTTTGATGTCATAATAAATTTGGGATGTTTATTAAATTGATATTCATCATCAAGCTCAGATTTATATTTTCTCTTTTTCTTATACACACACACACACACATAAGCACTACATGACAAAAGTATTGGGACGTAGTGGCTCGATGATAAAAGTCGCATCAAAAGGAAACATGGTGAGAAATCTGTAATGGATTTTTCTCTTACCGAAGTCTTTAGTGTTGCTGGTTGTCCACCTGCCTCCTGATTGGCTGCAGATTTCACACTGGTGAGAACTGTTGAACTACCCCTGTCCTGCTTACACATGATAAACCATGTGATCACATCTAATCAACCTGATACTTCCAAAGTCATCTGCACCAAAATTAATCCCAAACATATTGTAGAACCGAAGCTCCACCTGTGTGTAGCTCCAAGGTAATTTCCATTGGTGGCACATGTACTAATGTGTCTCAGACTCCTGTCAGAGGATAGACACTTATACTGACACTCTGATCGGCTACAAGCACACTGGGCTGGTTTTTCAGCAGAGCCGGACACAGCCAGTTCACTTTCTGCTCATGACTGAGTCTCAGTGTAGGCGCCACCTTGTTGCAGCTCTGTGGAAGCTCTTCTTGGTTCCCTTCTGCCTCCTCTAGCTTGGAATTGCCACTGCTGTCAGGCTTTGAGTTCTTCTTTTTGACCTTTTTTCGCTTGACTTTCTGCTCTCCTGCTACCAGAGGCTCCTGACTGAGGTCCCACAATGCCACCAGGCCGTCGTTACCACCACTAACCAACCAGTAAGGGTGGGGCATGAAGTTCAGAAAGTGGGCCTGCGAGGCACCCTGACTGTGGGCCTTCAGGGCCGAATGGCGCTCCAGCCTCGAACCACTGCCCACCCGAGCCAGATGGATGCATCCATCTTCAGCCGCACACGCCAACACATTTCCACATGATGCAACGCTAATGCAGTGTGCCAGAGGAGGGTTAAAGAGCTGGCCTGGTGTCTCCTGTGACGTGCCTTGTTCCTCACCTGCCGTGTCCTGCAGGCTGAAGGTCCAAAGTGGACGAGTTTTCTGCAGGTTCCACAACATCACCTAAGAAAGCAAAGATGGCAGCAAGAGAATGTATTCCAGGGGTTAGGCTCAACCTAAAATAACAGCCATGCTGTGACACCAACCTCACCGTGGCCTCTTACCTGCATGTCCAGTCCTGCAGATACTAAACTCTGAGCTCTTTGAGGTCGGAAGGCTACAGACGAGCAGATGTTAGTGTGTCTGCGCAGCGTCCGGTTCACTTTGCCACTTTGCAGCTCCACCACACGGACGGTGCCCGAGTCGTCGCCCAGTGCCAAAAATGCACCCGTTTCATTAATAGAAAGAGAGTTGATCTCGTCTTCACCAACGTTCTTCAATTCCTCGAGTGGCTCCTTCAGACTGCGTGGGTCCAGGACACTTACTGTCTCACCATGAGAGGCGTAGAGGAGCCGTGGAGCAGACGGAGAAAAGACGACGCAGGTCACATCATCCCCAGAACTTAGCCGCAGATTCGAGATTGGAGTTCCCTCTTGTGTCCACACGGTCACCTCACCCCCCTCGGCTCCAGAAGCCACAGACCCCTCCTCGCCCCCAGCTGCAGAAACACACAGCACAGGAGCAGTGTGGCCTCCTACCCACTGCCTTGCCATATTGCTTCCGTCGTACACCTGCTGTTCAAAAGGACAGTCACCTTTAATCTCCACCTTGCATAAAACAAAGATTAAAACAATTTGCATGTATTAGAAATCACAAATTACAATGCTATAAGAAAATTAATGATTTGATATAAACAAGTAGCTTTATTCAGTGTACTATTGGGCAGCATTTCATATACCGTTTTATGGCATTATAAGGCATTGACTATAGACAACAAATTATATACTATTGCTTGCTGCTAGAACCGCAATTGAGCACTGTATAGACACTGGGTACAAATTATAAGGAAGGTAGCATTTGCATTACAAGTAGTTAACATAAGTAAATAGTTTTAAATGTTAATGTAAGCTATATTAAAAGTGATGTATTTTGCCTATGTTGCTTACACACAGGGATTTGTCCTCCATATTTAACCCATTCTTGCAACGAAACACATGGTGGCCCAGGGAGGTATTGGAGAACGTTTCGGGCGCTAGGTAGGAACACCCAGGACAGGGCACCAATCTATCGTTGGGCACTCACTCACGTTCTCACATTATATGGGGCAAATAAGAGCATTTAATTTACCTTGAATTCATGTTTTTGGACTGTGGGAGGAAACCAAGAGAAAACCCATGTGGACATGGGAAAAACATGGAAACTCCACCCAAATTGGGACTTGAACCTGGATTGAATAGTGCGCATGTGCATACAACTGTACATATTATATATATATATATATATATATATATATATATATATATATATATATATATATATATATATATATATATAAATAAATATATTGGCGGCACGGTGGCTTAGTGGTTAGCACGTTCGCCTCTCAGCGCTAGGGATTCCCGGTTCAAATCCCCATCTGGGTGGAGTTTCCATGTTCTCCCCGTGTCTGCGTGGGTTTCCTCCGGGTTCTCCGGTTTCCTCCCACAGTCCAAAAACATGGAACAAGTTAATTGAATTCTCAAAATTGCCCCCTATAGAGTGTGTCTGTGTGAGTGAGTGTGTGCCCAGCGATGGATTGGCGCCCT
>JAFMOD010000343.1:1434460-1469953 GCA_019802435.1 Corydoras maculifer
GCTGTCCTACATTGTTGTTGCTGCCTGGCCGCTCAAGGAGGATGAGTCCCCCACTGAGTCTTGGTCCTCCCAAGGTTTCTTCCTTGAATAACAACATAAAAGGGAGTTTTTTCTTGCCACTGTCGCTTCGGCTTGCTCTTTGGGGGTTTAAAGGCTTTTCATTCTGTAAAGCTGCTTTGTGACAATGTACTGTTGTAAAAAGCGCTATATAAATAAATAAAAAAAATAACTTGAACTCTCAGCACTAGGGTTTCCCGGTTCGAATCCCCATCTGGGTGGAGTTTCCATGTTCTCCCCATGTCCGCGTAGGTTTCCTCCGGGTTCTCCGGTTTCCTCCCACAGTCCAAAAACATAGATCAAGTCAATTGAATTCTTCAAATTGCCCCATACAGAGTGTGTGTGTTTGTGTGTGAGTGAGTGTGTGCCCAGCGATGGATTGACGCCCTGTCCTGGGTCTATCTGCCCAGTGCCCGAAACGTTATCCCATGGATGGGCATGGGGAACCCCACCACGACCCTACTAGAGGATAAAGTGGGAGATAATGAAAGAATAAAAAGGATCACGGTGGGGGGGGGAGTTCCCCATGCCCATTCAGAAGAGAATGTTTCGAGCGCTGGGCAGATACACCCAGGACAGGACACCAATCTATCACTGGGTACACACTCACACAAACACACACAAACACTCTATATGGGGCCATTTGGAGGATTCAATTGACCTTGATCCATGTTTTTGCGAACATGCTAACCACTAAGCCACTGTGTTTTATAACGAAATCATTAACCTTTAATAAAGCATTATAGAGGTCAGGGAGGAGTGCTCACAATGAGGTGCATGCATGTGTCTGTGTGGAGGGGTGATGGCTGGTAACTGATTGTGTAAATGGAGTAGATCTGATGAGTTAAGACTATTTCAGGGTCAGTGAGCATGACCATGCTTTTATTGTGTATGCGCACACACACAAACACACACCACACACTCACCCACCCACACACACACACACATCTCACACACACACACACACACACACACACACACACAAATACACAAAAATTTGCAGCTTCCTACTTTTTCAGTTAACTGCAATTAGTTCTGTAGTTGGTGTCAGTGGTCAGAGCTGAATTGAGAGCTGAATGCTGCACTGAGTAAGTTCATTCACAGACCTTTACAATTAAAATGAATAGATTAATTAACAGCTTTACTTTATATCTGTTTTCCAGCAGCCTTTTAGCTCACTTTACTTATAAAATGTAGCTGATTTTATTTCAAACGTAAATGAACTAAGTCCATTGCAATGATTTATTAGTATCAGGAATAGGATGAAACTAGAAAGTAAAAAATATAAATCAATTCATGTTCTTATTTATTATCCAGTTGATTGTTTAAGACATGATGTGACAGTTAGTACAACAGAAATGAGATATTTATATAATGTTAGGTAAAGGAAGCTAAAGATTCCAGCGTTTGTATAAATTATTCAACACATGCACTTCTATAGCACTCATATATAATACTGATGTTTTGTATATTATTATTAAAAAAATAACTGGTGGTTATTCGCTAATATCTGAAGGGATTATAAAGTTATTTAGCTTTCGGTCAATGGTTACAGGACAAGAAGTGAAATGTATTGACCCTGCTGCATCACACTGACTCACAGTGACATTTGTTGAGACATATTAATTATTATTATAATAGTCTATTTCTCAGAAAATGTATGCACAAACACACACACACACACACACACACACACACACACACACACACACACACACACACACACACACACAGACTAACCGACCCAGGATGAACATAGATCACACATTATACTGAAGTGTGAATTCATACAACATGCCTTGTGTTTCTTTAACACTCTTTAGTTTATGCACGGGCGGCACGGTGGCTTAGTAGTTTGCATGCTCTCCTCTCAGCGCTAGGGATTCCCAGTTTGAATCCCAATCTGGGTGGAGTTTCCATGTTCTCCCCGTGTCCGTGTGGGTTTCCTCCGGGTTCTCCGGTTTCACATGGATCAAGTCAATTGAGTTCTCCAAATTGCCCCATATAGAGTGTGTTTGTGTGAGTGAGTGTGTGTCCAGCGATAGATTGGTGCCCTGTCCTGGGTGTATGTGCCCAGCGCCCGAAACATTCTTCCCTGGATGGGCATGGGGCACCCCTCCCCACGACCCTAATATAGGATAAAGCGGAAGATGGATGGATGGATGGATAGTTTATGCACTGGGAGAGTGGACTCAGGCACGGTGGCTTAGTGGTTAGCATGTTCTCCTCTCAGCGCTAGGGATTCCCGGTTCGAATCCCCATCTGGGTGGAGTTTCCATGTTCTCCCCGTGTCTGTGTGGGTTTCCTCTGGGTTTTCCGGTTTCCTTCCACAGTCCAAAAACATGGATCAAGTCAATTGAGTTCTCGAAATTGCCCCATATAGTGTGTGTGTATGTGTGAGTGTGTGCCCAGCAATAGATTGGTGCCCTGTTCTGGGTGTATCTGCCCAGCGCCTGAAACGTTCTCCCCTGGATGGGCATGGGGAACACCCCCACAACCCTAATAGAGGATAAAGTGGAAGATAATGGTTGGATGGATGGATGGATGGATTATTATATGTTACCCCCTCACAGCAAGAGAGTCCCAGGCTCGGTTGTTAGTTGGATTGCACAAAGGTCTGTGTGGAGTCTGCATGTCTCTGTGTTTAAGTGGGTTTTCTTTGGGTGCCAAGATTTCCATCCACATTCTAAAGTCATGCTGATAGTCAAATTGGAGATACTAACTGCAATACTTGTAAAACCATGGTATAGTGACCTACCATACAAAAACCTTTCAAAATCATTGTAAACTGGCCTATTGGAGTATCCATGGGTCAGACACGACTATAACGCACACAAACTAGATTTAGGCCATTTCATCTTGTTTTATTATCTTCTGTAACTGCCTAATTGAGCAGTTTATATTTTGAATTGTATTTTATGGTTCCAATGACAATGTTCCAAGAACTTTGCCAATGTTAGTTTCTAAGGTTACAACGTTTCAAAGGTTCCAAGGTTAGAATTAAGGGTTAAAGTGTTTATTTAGGAGTCCGAGGAGCAACAAGAAGCGACTGAAGCCCTATGCTCTTTGATATTTAATGCAGCCAATGAGGTTTGTGTTCTGTTTGTATACTATTTGTGTTTACATAAAGTTGATTACCTTTCGAGTATTAAGGTAAATTGATATGTTAATTGTGGTTCTTGACCGATTAAACCCATACTAGGGGGTCCCTTTCCCATCCTGTGGAGAACGTTTCGTGCACTGGATTCATTCATTCATTCATTATCTCCCGCTTTATCCTCTATTAGGGTCGCTGTGGGGTTCCCCATGCTCATCCAGGGGCGAACATCTCGGGCACTGGGCAGATAGACCCAGGACAGGGCGCCAATCCATCGCTGGGCACACACTCACTCACACAGACACACTCTATATGGGGCAATTTGGAGAACTTAATTGACTTGATCCATGTTTTTGGACTGTGGGAGAAAACCGGAGAACCCGGAGAAAACCCACGCGGACACGGGGAAAACATGGAAACTCCACCCAGGGAGTTGAACCGGGAATTTGAACCGGGAATCCCTAGAGCTGAGAGGCGAACGTGCTAACTACTAAGCCACTGTGCCGCCCACACTGGATTAAGACAATGACAATTTTGCCTTTGAAAATTGTTTTATAATTTTTTAATTGAATTGTGAGAGACACGGTGGCTTAGTGGTTAGCACGTTCACCTCTCAGCGCTAGGTTCGAGTTCGAGTTTCCATGTTCTCCTTGTGTCCGCGTGGGTTTCCTCCGGGTTCTACAGTTTCCTCCCACAGTCCAAAAACATGGATCAAGGTCAACTGAATTCTACAAATTGCCCCATATAGAGTGTGTCTGTGTGAGTGAGTGTGTGCCCAGTGATAGATTGGCGCCCTGTCCTGGGTGTATCTGCCCAGCGCCCGAAACGTTCTTCCTGGATGGGCATGGGAACCCCCCCGTGACCCTAGTAGAGGATGAAGCAGAAGATAATAGATGGATGAATAGAACTTTTCCGACCATGGATGTGACGATGGCTTATAGACACCCGATTACCCAATTTTTACCTCTTTCATACACATATGCACTGTGTCCTACGGTCGTGCTGCAGTCACACTCGCATTTTCTTCAGGAAATGCACCTCTCTAGTTTTACTGTTGTTGTTTCCTTTGTACTGTTATTCATTTTGTAATTATATTTTTTGTTTTAGTGACACTGGTACCATGAGTGCTCAGATGAACTTTCCTGCTCATTCGATGCTGTTTAAAAAGAAGGCCAATGGTGTGACATATCGCGTTCCTGCTCTGATCTTCTTGAAAAGCTCCTCCTGCTTTCTGGCTTTCTGCGAGGAAAGACGCAGCCCTAGTGATACTGATGCTCATCTGCTTGTCATGCGGAGAGGAACCTTAAATAAGAATTATGTTGAGGTCAGATAGAATTAATTTCATTTTACTCTCATCTGCCCTATGAATTAAATACTAGCAGTAATACAGCAACAGCATTAAGTGCTATTTGATTTTTAAATTGTACACTGCATGTTTTTTTATATTACTAGCCAGGAAAAGCTAATATATGGGTCTGGAACAGTTATCATCTATCTCTATTTCAAATAACTCACAAACTGATTAATTTTAACCCACCGTACACAGATGTATCTGTCCTTAACATTTACCCCACCTGTAAAGTGAAACACAAACATGTAAACACAATAATGAGGTGAGCACACAAACATGAAGTGGTGAGCAGCCTTGTATACAGCTCCCGGGGAGCAATTGGGGTTAGGTGGCTAGCTCTTAATATATATAATGCATCCATCCATTATCTTTGGATTTCGGCGTTTCGGGCGCTGGGCAGATACACCCTGGACTGTCAATGGGCACACACTCACTCACACAAACACACTCTATATGGGGCAATTTAGAGAATTCAATTGACCTTGATCCATGTTTTTGGACTGTGGAGGGAAACCGGAGAACCCAGAGGAAACCCACTCAGACACGGAGAGAACATGGAAACTCAACCCAGATTGGGATTCGAACCGGGAATCCCTAGCGCTGAGAGGCAAATGTGCTAACCATTAAGACACTGTGCCACCCTAATATATCCATCCCTTATCTTCCGCTTTATCCTATATTAGGGTTGTGGGGGGTTCCTCATGCCCATCCAGGGGGGAACGTTTCAGGCGCTGGGCAGATACACCCAGGACAGGGTGCCAAGTTCTATCAGGTTTATTTGTATTATATCTGTTTTTGGTTGTAGTGGGAGGATCTGCGAGTTCTGAGCACAGCTCGTCTTGAAGGTCACCGCTCGATGAACCCTTCTCCTGTGTACGATGTCTTCACTGGAACGGTCTTCCTCTTCTTCATCGCCATCCCGGATCACATTAGCGAGCAGCAGCAGTTGAAGACAGGCAAAAATGTGACGAGGCTCTGCTTTATCTCCAGTACGGACCACGGAATAAACTGGAGTCCTGTTACTGACCTCACCAAGACAGTGATCGGAGACACTATTAAAGGTGAAGTTCAAATCACATATTATTGTACTAATTATTCAAGATTCAAGAAAATTTTATTATCATTACATGTCACATGTGGTACATGAGACAAGAACGAAATTATGGGTCATGGACCCCGATTACCCTGTTCTTTGAAAGTTATAATTTAAATTTAAAATATATATATATTTTTTATATATATATATTTTATATATATTCATTCATTCATTATCTCCCGCTTATCCTCTATTAGGGTCGCGGTGGGGTTCCCCATGCCCATCCAGGGGAGAACGTCTCAGGCGCTGGGCAGGACAGGGCGCCAATCCATCGCTGTATTTTATATATATATGAAATATAATAGAATATACAACTATGAATATAGGCGGCACGGTGGCTTAGTGGTGGCACGGTGGCTTCGAATCCCCATCTGGGTGGAGTTTCCATGTTCTCCCCGTGTCTGCGTGGGTTTCCTCCGGGTTCTCCAGTTTCCTCCCACAGTCCAAAAACATGGATGAAGTTAATTGAAATCTCAAAATTGTCCCATATAGAGTTTGTGTGTGTGAGTGAGTGTGTGTGCCCAGCGATGGATTGGCGCCCTGTTCTGGGTCTATCTGCCCAGCGCCCGAGACGTTCTCCCCTGGATGGGCATGGGGAACCCCACCGCGACCCTACTAGAGGATAAAGCGGGAGATAAAACTATGAATATATATATATATATATATATAGAGAGAGAGAGAGAGAGAGAGAGAGAGAGAGAGAGAGAGAGAGGGAGAGAGAGAGAGAGAGAGAGAGAGAGAGAGAGAGAGAGATACACACAAACTATATATAAAATATTTAAAAAGTAGTATACAATAGATATAAATATAGAATATACATATAGCAGCATATAAACAGTACATGTGAGATGAGATAATGAGGTATTTTGGTGGAGTGATGATAACGTGTGAATGACTGACTGTCAGTTATATGATGTTCTATTCAAACCTGGTACATTTCAGACCTTTAAATACTGAGATTATCAATAAAGCACCTACAGGTGATCATACAGAGTCTAGGTGATTATTTGGTGCAGTGTATGTGATCAGTTGTTGGTGTATAGTGTACTCTATTACAGTGATTCTCAGTGGTGGGTGGTGGATACATTCTGGGCAGGTGGCTGATGGTTTGTAAAGAATACAGTGTGTAGAGACTGTGTTTAAACCGTATGTGTGTGTGTGTTGTGTTTAGAATGGGCGACTTTTGCACTTGGTCCTGGTCATGGCATTCAGCTGAAGTCTGGCCGTTTGCTGGTACCTGCCTATGCCTACCACATCGACAGTAAGCCGTGCTGTGGCCAGGATTGTAAGACCTCTGTCCACTCCTTCTGCTTCCACAGCGACACACATGGACAAACATGGCAATTTGGAGCTGCGGTTCCTGATCCTCAGTGTTCGGAGTGTCAGCTTGTTTCTTTAGATGAGGAGAATGGCACCAATGTTCTATACTGTAATGCCCGAAGTTCCCACCACGCCCGCGTGCAGGCCCTTAGCTTTGACAATGGCGCTGTGTTCCAGAGCGGGCAGCTGGTGCACCCCCTGGTGGAACCTAGATACGGTTGCCATGGTAGTGTGATCGGGTTTCCAGCAACCCCTAAGGACTCCGCAGTTGGCACACTGCTACCCACATGGGCAGTGTACACACACCCAAGTGTCTCAGATGCTCGGCGAGATCTGGGCGTCTACCTGAATGAGAGGCCTCGGGACCCTGACTGCTGGAAGGGACCATGGGTCATTTATAAAGGTCCATGTGCCTACTCTGATCTGGCATATGTGGAGCTGGCAGCGACTGGGGAACCAATACAGGCAGCATTTGCATGTTTATTTGAGAATGGCTCACATACGAGTTATGATGAAATTTCATTCAGCATTTTTACTCTTAATGAGCTAACTGAAAATCTCCCAAAAAGTAAGATGTCAGAGGAAAATGAATGCCAAAGCTGCAAAATATTGTAGGCTTATTTCAACTATGAAAATATGAATGAATACATGTTTTTATTTTAAACTCATAACAGATTGAAAGTACTCACTTCCATCCAGTGCAATTAGGAAGATAACAGTCCGTTACTGCTAATAATGTGCTTTTGATGAATTATCTGCAAGTGGGGTCATATCTTAGTAGTTTTTTTTTATTTGGAGCATTACAGTATGGTTAACACAATACCAAGGAGCAAAAAAAATCAGCATTTTTGAAACTGCTGTTGCATTAATTTGGTTTGATCATTCATTAGTTATATTGGGTAAAATTAATTTACATGTGAAATATGTCTGTCAGCAGTGGAGAGCACATTCAGTTGTAAAAAATGATGGTCGTGGATTAAAATTTTTGAATAAATGAATTGTGTAGAGTACACAGTCTATGTGATCATTTGGTGCAGTGTATGTGATCAGTTGTTGGTGTATAGTGTACTCCAGGGGCGTTTTTAGGATTTTGAAAAATCAGGGGCTTTAGCTCAGATCCTTTATACCCCTCTCTGTCCTCTTTAAAAATTGCCCTTTCATGTATCTGTCCATTTTTCGAACTGTTTTGTTTGATCATTCATTAGTTATATTGCATAAAATTAAATAACATATGAAAACATATAAATGTCTGTCAGCAGTGGATATCACATTCAGTTCTAAGAAATGATGATGATGAAAATGTTTGAATAAAGGAACCTGAGCCTCGGCAGAAAAGTGTGAATCCGTTTTACGAGTCTGTCGCAGATGAGACAGTTTTAACAAGGGTTTGCTTTTTGTTTGAAATACCGTAACTTTGTGACAGTTTGCGCCTTCAGAAAAAATCTGACGGTTTCTGAAAGCTGAGCAGCTGCTCTTTATAGCCAACATACAGTTATTATGGTAACTTTATTCCCCCTACTGGTGAAAACTTCTACTGTCTCCCTCACACACACACACACACACACACACACACACAGAGTTCGGAAGCACAATCAGCTGACGGTGGCTCCATCTGCAGAGAAAGCTGCTCTCATTTGATCCGGGGCTAATGACAAAACACCCGGGGCTATAACCCCGAAAGCCCAGGTCACGCCTGGTGTAACAACGCGCCTGGTGTACTCTATTACGATGATTCTCAACTGGTGGGTCATGACCCAAAAGTGGGTGGTGGACACAATCTCGGCAGGTGGCTGAAAGTGTGTAAAAAATACAGTGTGTAGAGACTGTGTTTAAACCGTATGTGTGTGTGTGTGTGTGTATGTGATTAGAATGGGCGACTTTTGCATTTGGTCCTGGTCATGGCATTCAGCTGAAGTCTGGCCGTTTGCTGGTACCTGCCTACGCCTACCATATCGACAGTAAGCCGTGCTGTGGCCAGGATTGTAAGACCTCTGTCCACTCCTTCTGCTTCCACAGCGACACACATGGACAAACGTGGCAATTTGGAGCTGCGGTTCCTGATCCTCAGTGTTCGGAGTGTCAGCTTGTTTCTTTAGATGAGGAGAATGGCACCAATGTTCTATACTGTAATGCCCGAAGTTCCCACCATGCCCGCGTGCAGGCCCTTAGCTTTGACAATGGCGCTGTGTTCCAGAGTGGGCAGCTGGTGCTCTGGTGGAACCTAGAAACGGTTGCCATGGTAGTGTAATCGGGTTTCCAGCAACCCCTAAGGACTCCGCAGATGGCACACTGCTACCCACATGGGCAGTGTACACACACCCAAGTGTCTCAGATGCTCGGCGAGATCTGGGCGTCTACCTGAATGAGAGGCCTCAGAACCCAGACTGCAGGAAGGGACCATGGGTCATTTATAAAGGTCCATGTGCCTACTCTGATCTGGCATATGTGGAGCTGGCAGCGACTGGGGAACCACCACAGGCAGCATTTGCATGTTTATTTGAGAATGGCTCACATACGAGTTATGATGAAATTTCATTTAGCATTTTTACTATTAATGAGTTAGTTAGAAATCTCCCAAAATGAGCAAGTATGAAATCAGAGGAAAAAGGAGAAAAGCGGAAAGAATGCAAAATCTGCAAAATATTGTAGCCTTATTTCAACTAAATATGAATGAATACATAATATTTTAGGGCGGCACAGTGGCTTAGTGGTTAGCACGTTTGCCTCTCAGCACTAGGGATTCCCGGTTCGAATCCCAATCTGGGTGGGGTTTCCATGTTCTCCCCGTGTCTGCGTGGGTTTTCTCTGGGTTCTCCGGTTTCCTCCCACAGTCCAAAATCATGGATCAAGTCAATGTGAGTTCTCCAGATTGCCCCATATAGAGTGTGTCTGTGTGAGTGAGTGTGTGCCCAGTGATAGATTGGCGTCCTGTCCTGGGTTTATCTGCCTAGCGCCCAAAACGTTCTCCCCTGGATGGGTATGGGGAACCACCCCCCCCCGGACCCTAATATAATGGATGGGAAGATAATGGATGGGATGGACATAATATTTTATTTAAACTCATAACAGATTGAAAGTACTCACTTCCATCCAGTGCAATTAGGAAGATAACAGTTTGTTACTGCTAATAATATGCTTTTGATGAATTATGTGCAAGTGGGGTCATATCTTAGTAATTTTTCTGATTTGGAGCATTACAGTGTGGTTAACACAATGCCAAGGAGCAAAGAAATCAGCAAAGACCTTATAAATACAACCAATGCTGCTGATTGATTTAGAAATTATTTCAGGTCAGTATTTGGTCACTTTTAAATATTATAAAGATCATTCATTTATCATCTTCATTTATCAGCTTCTGCCTCATTCAGGGAGGAATGTGTCTTTCGCTGGGCACACACACACAAACACACACTATACGGGGAAATTTAGAGCATTTAATTTACCTTGAATCCATGTTTTTGGACTGTGGGAGGAAACCGGAGAACCTGGAGGAAACCCATACGGACACGGGGAGAACACGGAAACTCCACCCAGAAATGGATTCGAACCTAGATGTTTCATGTTCTCCTCGTGTCCACGTGTTCTCCTCGTGTCCTCCCACAGTCCAAAAACATGGTTTAAGGTAGATTAAATGTTTTGAATTGCCCCATATAGAGTGTGTTTGTGTGTGTGTGTGTGTGTGTGTGTGTGTGTGAACATGTGTGCACAGCATTAGATTGGCGCCCTGTTCTGGGTGTATCTGCCCAGTGCCTGAAATGTTCTCCCCTGGATGGGGAATCACACCTCCCCCCCTACTAGTAGAGGATTAAGTAGAAGATAATAGATGGATGAATAATAATAATAATAACAATAATAATAATAATAATAATAATAATAATAATAATAATAATAATAATAATAACATTTTTGTGATTTAAAATTTTATTAAATCATTTATAAAGTTGCCACAAGTTAACAGAATACTTATTTGAATTTTTTGAAAATAAATGACCTACTACATCATCGCCATCTGGTGGCTATTTACAACTCATCTTCAACTTTCACTTCCTGTAGCAGTCTGCATTCAGTACAAGTCTGGCCTTAAGCACAATCTCCTGACGTTCTACCTGCTATATTAACTCAATATTTATTTTAAATACTCCCGACTCGTTCACTGCGCTCCAGTGATGAATGTCGCCCGGTGCTTCAACCTCACTCCATATTGGTTACATCACTGCTAATAGTGGTGGAATGATCTTCCCAACTCTGAGACATTCAGCATCATCAAAAACAACTCAAAACTCTTAGTATCTTAAACCCCCTGTTACACCTGAATTAATAATAATACACATACAGGCAGGCGGCATGGTGGCTTAGTGGTTAGCATGTTCTCCTCTTAGCGTTAGGGATTCCCAGTTCTGATCCCAATCTGGGTGGAGTTTCCATGTTCTTCCCGTGTCCACATGGGTTTCCTCCAGGTTCTCCGGTTTCCTCCCACAGTCCAAAAACTTGGATCAAGGTCAATTGTACAACCAAACCAAACAATATATGAATGTATCATCTAGAATAAGAAAACACTCTTAGATGAGTTTTTACATCATCCCACAAATCATCTGATTTATCAGTACTGTAAAGGATTCTTTATTTCATCAAATATTATATATCATATATCATCATAAGTGGCACGGTGGCTTAGTGGTTAGCACGTTCACCTCTCAGCACTAGGGATTCCTGGTTCGAATCCCAATCTGGGTGGAGTTTCAATGTTTTCCTCATGCTCACGTGGGTTTCCTCCGGGTTCTCCGGTTTTCTCCCACAGTCCAAACACATGGATCAAGGTCAAGTGAATGCTCTAATTTGCCCCATATAGAGTGTGTCTGTGTGAGTGAGTGAGTGTGTGCCCAGCGATAGATTGGCGCCCTGACCTGGGTGTATCTGCCCAGCGCCCTAAACGTTCTACCCTGGATTGGCAAGGGGAACCCCCCACGACCCTAGTAGAGGATAAAGCGGAAGATAATGGATGGATAGACTCATACAGACATTTTTTTAAGACATCACATTCTAAGACTGTCCCATTGTTGCAGTTTTAATGAAATGTCAAGTGTGACAGAATTTTAATCCAAAAGTAAGTATAATCAGAGACTGATGTAAGTCTATAATAGCAAAAATGGTATTATATTTCGTCATCAAAAAGGTGCCTAATAGGGTTAAGTTCAGGGCTTTGTTTAGCTCCGTTAAGATCTTCTACAGCAAACTTACCTTTAAAGACTTTACTTTATGCACTAGGCCAGCCATGCAGAAAGTAAGAAGCATACAATTATCATAACAATGATGCATATCTAAGCAACCAGTTTTATAAAATCTATAAATAAGACTTAATGAGCCACCCAAATCTAATGATCATGATCTTTCATATACACTGTATACACAAAATCCATAAGCTGACTTCTTCAGATTAATGATGACTTTTCTTTAAACCTCATCACGATGACCTTTTTCTTATTATCACTGTTCAGGTAGGTGGACTTCCGGGGGGTCCAGCATATCAGCATTTGAATCAGTTTGGTCCTGAACGATTTGCACATGAGGACATAAATGATCGGATCCAAAAATACATTGCAGCAGGTCAAAAAAAGAAGAGGCTCTTTCCATTTTTTCAACACCGGGTTAATCCATGTTGTGTTGGCTTGGTTTATAGTTAACGGAATCCTGTATAAATGGTACGGGACGAAGCAGATAAAAAAGACAACCAGCAAGATCAGAATGTTATGGCCTTGTCTTGCATTACGCCGAGACATCTAATATAAACATGGATGAGCTTTTGCAAATATGTCTGTAGATGGAGATGTAGCAGCTGAGCAAAGTGACCAGAACGAGAAAGAATATCCCAATATTAATATATAAAACAATTGCGTGCCATTTTTTCCCTAGAGGGTTCTTCAGTTGCATACATTCATTGACTGTCTTCGGGGTTACCGGCTGATTGGTCAAAATGGTGTTGGGGAGAGAAAGAAAGATCATGACCGTCCATACCATCATAACCATGGACATGGTAAAGAAGTTGCTGTAAATACAGACACCCCACTTGCCCCTGAAAGGCTGTACAATGTTGAGGTAGCGATCAAGCGCCACCATTCCCAGGAATAGCAGGTTGGCGTACATGCAGCAGTAGAAAAGGACGGATGTGTAGCGGCAGGCGATGGCTGGGAGCCAATCGGATCTCACCCCAGCCATTCGCATCCCGGTGACGGGCAGCGTAAGGCTCATGAGGAGGTCGGCCACCGCCATGTTCCTCAGATACAGCATGAAGGTCCGTCTCTGTGACTGTATCTGGAGGAACACCCAGAGCGCCAAGCAGTTCAACAACAGGCCAGCCACGAAGACAAGTGAGTAAAGGCAGGCGTAGATCAACGGCACAATTGGGACAGAGCCATTTGTAGAGGCGTTAAGGGATATGTCTGAAAATCAAAGTCTTAAGTTAGTCAGGAAGTCTGTTTATGGCAGGTTAAAAAGAAAAGCTTTTTGTTCTCTGTCGGGTTTCGGTCTTTTTTAGGGATGTGTTTACACCCTAGAACTTCTGGGATCTTGTCCATGTTTCCAGATTCCATTCCTTTTGTCTGAACATTCACATCACACACTATTCATAAAGCATCCAGAATAATAAACCACTCTTAGCTGAATTTTTACATCATCCTACAATCATATCATCTGATTTATATTATTACTGTAAAGGATTCTTTATTTTATCATATAATGTATTATATTATATATTTCATCATGGGTGGCACGGTGGCTTAGTGGTTAGTCTGTTCTTCTATCAGCACTAGGGACTCCCGGTTTGATCAGGGTAAAGTTTCCATGTTCTCCCTGTGTCCGTGTGGGTTTCCTCCGGGTTCTTCGGTTTCCTCTCACAGTCCAAAAACATGGATCAAGGTCAATTGAATTCTCCAAATTGCCCCATATAGAGTGTGTCTGTGTAAGTGAGTGTGTGCCCAGCGATAGATTGCGTTCTGTCCTGGGTGTATCTGCCTAGCACCCGAAACTTTCTCCCATGGATGGGCATGGGGAACCCCCCCTCGACCCTAGTACAGGATGAAGCAGAAAATAATGGATGGATGGAAAGATTATATATTCATGGGCAGCACTGTGGCTTGGTGGTTTGCATGTTCTCCTTTCAGAGCTGGGCATTCCCAGGGGAGAAGGTTTCGGGTGCTGGGCAGATACACCCAGGACAGAACGCAATCTATCGCTGGGCACACACTCACTCCCACAAACACACTCTATATGGGACAATTTGGAGAATTCAATTGACCTTGATCCATGTTTTTGGACTGTGGGAGGAAACCGGAGAACCTGGAGGAAACCCACACGGACACAGGGAGAACATGGAAACTCCACCCAGATTGGGATTCGAACCGGGAATCCCTAATGCTGAGAGGAGAACATGGTACCTACTAAGCCACTGTGCCGCCCGTTCAACAAAATCATGATTCAAAAAGTGTTTAGATGCTCAACAACATTTCGTTGCCCTGTACTTGTAAATGTGTAATGATGGTAAATTTGAATCTAACCTGATCTAATCCTAAGTAACCACAAATCATACAGCTGCACTTTTAAATGTTTCGTCTCATTGGAGCTTCTGCAATCCTCATAGAAATTGATAAACCTTAAATAATATTTAGGATTTCTTCAAAAGAATGAGAGCAGTTAGATGTTTCAGAGAAATACGTATTGTGTTTAGCTTTAAACTTAATTCTACAGCAAGCGAAACAACAGAATAAACACAGAGAACTATCAAGACATGCCATAAATTAATCCCATTTAAACCATACATGTTACATTCATGATTATCAGTTATTGTTTTGTTTTCCTTATTTAATAAACTTTTATCTAAGGATTTTCTAAAGCTTTGAGAAATCCAAATGAAAATGCTCCTACCTGCACTCATTTTTCTCAATCCACCCCAGTTTTGAAAATAATAAAACCGTGAGGAGCGAAAACTGGCTCTTGTTTATGATTCAACCTTATGGCTTTAGATGTTTATCTCAACTGCAACTCTGTCAAGACCTGCAGCCCAGGGTTTTCCTTAGAAATATGAGTGTACAATAGATTCCTGCTTGTGGGAGGGACTTTACGGGTAAGGATTTTCTTTATTACCAAATTAAAAGGCACGAACCTGCTCTCAACATCGAGTTTCCTCAGTAAGTGCTTTAGAAACACTAAAACATAAACCTGCGTGAGGTTATTACCTACATCTGTGGTTGTAAATAATAGTTGATTTAATAAATTATGCTCTGTATCTTTAAACCAATGTATGACAAGCGTGATGTTTACTATCAGATGTTTATATTAAAACCTGATAAGATCATCACGTGATGGGGCAGTCATGGGCTTGTGATTAGGAAACCAGCCTTGTGACCTGAAGGTCCCTCGTTTGATTCCCTATCCTTCCAGACGCTTTTATCCAACGCGAGCAATGAGGGTTAAGGGATATTAATTGTGCTGGTGGTCCTGCAGGACCCCCTTTTTTTTCCATTATCTCCCGCTTTATCCTCTAGTAGGGTCGCGGTGGGGTTCCCCATGCCCATCCAGGGGAGAACGTTTCGGGCGCTGGGCAGATAGACCCATAACAGGGCGCCAATCTATCGTTGGGCACACACTCACTCACACAAACACACTCTATATGGGGTAATTTGGAGAATTCAATTAACTTGATACATGTTTTTGGACTGTGGGAAGAAATCGGAGAACCTTGAGGAAACCCACGCGGACACGGGGAGAACATGGAAACTCCAACCAGATTGGGATTCGAACCGGGAATCCTTAGTGCTGAGAGGAGAACATGTTAACCACTAAGCCACCGTGCTGCCTGCAGGACCCCCTTAATGAACTTATATATAGTTTTCCAGTTGTTAAATACAGGTCATCTGATCTCTACACTATCTGTACATTAGTGTCCTAAACTGTTGATGCTGCCTGGCCGCTCAAGGAGGATGAGTCCTCCACTGAGTCACGAGGTTTCTTCCTTAAAATATCAACATAACAGTGAGTTTTTCTTGCACATGTCGCTTCAGCTTGCTCTTTGGGGGTTTAAAGGCTTTTCATTCTGTAAATCCACTTTAAGACAATGTACTGTTGTAAAAAGCGCTATATAAATAAATAACTTGGGTCTTGCTCAAAGTCTTCAGTGGACCTGGAATTTAAACCTACCAACTTCAGATTGTGAACCCAACACCCTAACTTCTGAGCTACCACGCCGAAGTACCGTTGATGAAGTACCCTTGGGCAAGGCCCCTAACCCCAATTGCTCCCTGGGCACCGTATTCAAGGCTGCCCACTGCTCCAGGCACGTGTGCTCACTTCACCAGTGTGTGTGTGTGTGTGTGTGTGTGTGTGTGTGTTTCACTGGGTTAAATGAGGACAAATTCTTCTGTGTGTATGCACTGTAGGCAAATTTCTCAATTTATTACTTTATCACTTATTTAAAAAAAATTATCAAGTAATTTACAAAACATCTAAGTTCAGCAAACTGCCATTAAAGCTGGAGGTAAAGCAGAAACATACGTAATATTTATAGACTCGGGGTGGCACGGTGGCTTATTGTTTAGCACATTCGCCTCTCAGTGCTAGGGGTTCGAATCCCAATCTGGGTGAAGTTTCCATGTTCTCCCCGTGTCCGCATGGGTTTCCTCCGGGTTCTCCGGTTTCCTCCCACAGCCCAAAAACATGGATCGAAGTCAATTGAATTCTCCAAATTGCCCCATATAGAGTGTGTCTGTGTAAGTGAGTGTGCCAAGCGATGGATTGGCGCCCTGTCCTGGGTGTATCTGCCCAGAGCCCGAAATGTTCTCCTCTGAATGGGTATGGGGAACCCCCTGCGACCCTAGTAGAGGATAAAGTGGAAGATAATGGATGGATGGATTTATAGACTCATTGTCCACTTTAGTAAATAATTTTTCACTTCCTTAGAGCCTGACTCAAACTTCCAAGTTAAGACAATGAGCATGATGAGTACATATTCAATCAAAGTTCAAATTACTCTAGAATTCATCAACAACAAAAGAGGATCTAATGCTTAGAAGGAAAATGACTTACATGTAAATCAGGATTAACAAGATAAATAAGGTATTGTTCAGGATTCGGCTACTTCTTGGTTGTCAGGTCAAAGGCCATTATTCCTGCTCCAGTTCCACCCTCTCAGGTAGCATTCCATTAGGTTCCAGCACTGCTAAATGGGGGAACGATCTTCCCATCTCTGTCCGTAAGGCCGAGTCATTTAGTCATTTAGCATCTACAAGAAACAACTCAAAACACACGTCTTCAACAAACACTTAATAAAAACAAAAAAAACTAATCGGATTGGATAATACTCAGGTTTGATAATTCTACAGTGTAGCTGGTTTTTCTGTAACTACTGACTTTGGTGTTCTCTCATTTATAAGATCAATCGCCAATCTATCGCCGGGCACACACTCACTCACTCACACAGACATACACACTGTATATGGGGCAATTTGCAGAACTCAAATGACCTTGATCCATGTTTTTGGACTGTGGGAGGAAACCCACGCGGACACGAGGAGAACATGGAAACTCCAGATTGGGATTCGAACCGGGAATCCCTAGCGCTGAGAGGAGAACGTGCTAACCACTAAGCCACCCTGCCGTAGAAGAAATACATTTATTGTTTATTTTTTACCGAAGCCCAGAGAGAACAAGTTATTAATTTTTTAGTCATCATGAGATAACAATGTTCTTATGTTGTGATCACAACTTATTTTTGAGAAACCAGAGAAGTGGCAGGAGGGTGCTGTCAATACACCTGACATATACAGTATATAGGGGTCGGTTTTATGACATTTAAGGTTATATTTACTTCAACAGTTGCATAATAAATAAGTGTTTTATGACAGTTTTATGGTAAATCACAGTAAATCTCATCTGCCATTAGATTTGGATACTGGAGAGACGATGCTGCACAGAAACTACATCTGCCGTCAAAAAAAACTGTCCATGTCCGGTGTATTGGAAGGACCATCCTGCCAATGCTCCAATTTTTTTTTTAAGACATTAAATGTTATGCATAACTGTATGTAATGTGCTGTGTTATTCTTTCTAAAGTATTAAGTGGCTTAGAGCAGGACATTTTTTCTTATTATTTATTATAGCTGCTAAAGTCAGTAAACTAATACGAATAGGGGCTCCTCTGATTTAATTATTATTTAAAAAAAAAAAAAGGAAGTTTGAGAACTTCCTATTTTACATTCTTCGTGATTTACATAATAATACACTTATACACCTATTTTATGACATATATACAGTATGGTGGGGGGGGGGGGGGGGGGGGGGGGGGGGGGGGGGGGGGGGGGGGGGGGGGGGGGGGGGGGGGGGGGGGGGGGGGGGGGGGGGGGGGGGGGGGGGGGGGGGAGAACTTCCTATTTTACATTCTTCGTGATTTACATAATAATACACTTATACACCTATTTTATGACATATATACAGTATGGTGGCATGGTGGCTTAGTGGTTAGCACGTTCTCCTCTCAGCGCTAGGAATTCCAGGTTCGAATCCCCATCTGGGTGGAGTTTCCATGTTCTCCCGGTGTCTGTGTGGGTTTCCTCTGGGTTCTCCGGTTTCCTCCCACAGTCCAAAAACATGGATCAAGTCAATTGAGTTCTCCAAATTGCCCCATATAGAGTGTGTCTGTGTGAGTGAGTGTGTGCCCAGTGATGGATTGGCATCCTGTCCTGGGTGTATCTGCCCAGCGCCCGAAACGTTCTCCTCTGGATGGTCGTGGGGAACCCCACCGTGACCCTAATATAGGATAAAGCGGAAGATAATGGATGAATGAATATACAGTATGGATAGATTAAATATGGGGCATGTCACATGCCGAGAGGCATGTTTCACAGGTTTAAATTTTTAATAAGGTGGTTTTCGCTTTGTGTTATGGACAGATGTTAAACAGTCTTCTATTTATAACAACATGTTTAACCAACTAATTGAATAACAAGCAGTGAATGCATGAATGTAAATCTTGTTTAGTCTTGAGTGCTAAAAAAATATTTCACATAATATGAAATTAAGCAACGAGCGGAATGGTGGCTCAGTGGTTAGCATGTTCTCCTCTCAGCACTAGGGATTCCCAGTTCCCATCTGGGTGGTTTCCATGTCCTCCCCGTGTCCGCGTGTCCCACGTTCTCCCCGTGGGTTTCCTCTGGGTTTACCGGTTTCCTCCCATAGTCCAAAAACATGGATCAAGGTCAATTGAATTCTCAATAATTGCCCCATATAGAGTGTGTATGTGTGTGCGTTTTTGTGAGTGAGTGTGTGTCCAGCGATAGATTTGTGTCCCCCCCCCCGCAACCCTACTAGAGGATAAAAATAATGGATGAATGGGTGGATAATATATAATTGAACAACAGGTGGCACAGTGGTTTAGTGGTTAGTACGTTCTCCTCTCAGCACTAGGGATTCCCGGTTCGAATCCCCATCTTGGTGGAGTTTCCATGTTCTCCTCGTGTCCGCGTGGGTTTCCTCCAGGTTCTTCGGTTTCCTCCAACAATCCAAAAACATGGATCAAATCAATTGAATTCTCCAAATTGCCCCATATAGAGTGTGCTTGTGTGAGTGAGCGTGTGCCCAACAAAAGATTGGTGTCCTGTCCTGGGTGTATCTGCCCAGCGCCCGAAATATTCTCCTCTGGATGGGCATAGGGAACCCGACCCTAATAGAGGATAAAGCAGAAGATAATGGATAAATGGATGAATGAAACTGAATGATCCTTAAGGCGTTAATGTTTAAATAAACATGTATTTGGATTCTATCAGTTGTAAGATACATGTTTGAACTTGTATGCAGAACTTTAGATCCAGAACCTGTACAGCAGCTTGTTTAATAAAACTTTTTTCTTTCTCTTTCTGTATTAAGGATTAAAGGTGCCATGTGAAATCCAGTCAGTCATGATGCAACATAAGCTTTTTTAGTGCTAACAACTTTAATGACATGTTTTTGGAAAAAAGCCCAGAACCGCAAAAATTTGCCGGAGTCCGGTTTTCATAAACTTTGTACAGAGTTGTAAAGAACCATAAACTTCTTCATAGTGATATGACGAAATTATCCACCTGTCAGCTCTTCAGCCTCAGGAAATATGGAACTAAAGCCCCATCAATAATAGATATGTATGATTTAGAATATTTATGCTGGAGAAACCACAACATGTTTTTCTAAAGCATCAATTAACCATCAAACTGTACACTACAAAGTCAGTATTATATTAGTGCTCTTTATTTAATATTATCCTCATTTGGAGATAATAAGCTTATGTTAATAGGTCTTAACAAACGGAACATGGTCAAAAATGTGTAAACACTCCCATCTAGTGCTTTACGGTGACCAGAGGAGACTAGATTCAAGTAAGTATTTAATATAACTTTCAGTGCTACAGTAGAATCATCCACATAAAAATTCCACATAAACTCATGACTCATAAAAGCATCAAAATTTGCAAAAGTAAATTAAATAAATAAAATAATAGCAAATAGTAGGGTGGCACGGTGGCTCAGAGGTTAGTAAGTTCGCCTATCAGCGCTGGGAATCTCAATCTGGGTGGAGTTTCCATGTTCTCCCTGTGACTGCGTGGGTTTCCTCTGGGTTCTCCGGTTTCCTCCCACAGTCCAAAAAGATGTAAATTGCCCCATATAGTGTGTGTTTGTGTTAATAAGTGTGTGTTCAGTGATGGATTGGCACCCTGTCCTGGGTTTATCTGCCCAGCGCCCCAAATGTTCTCCCCTGGATGCCCCCCCCCACGACCCTACTGGAGGATAAAGTGGAAGATAATAAAAGAATGAATGAAAACAAAAGTACAAAATATTTGTCTAGTGTCATACATTTTAAATACATTAATTAAAAAAATAACAGTAAAAAATATATTAATCTCTAGTAAATGTAGCAGAAAATTATATAATATATATAGTATAATATATATTCCCTTGTGTTTGAATATAGGTCGGCTTACTCACACATATTACCCACTTCCACTTTTCCCCACTGTGCTCTCTTAACAGCACATGAACTTGCCCTCTCCTCATTTACAAATGACAGACTTTGCATGTGTTAGTTGTAGTAATTGTAATGTAGATGTGTTAGTTGTAGTAATTGTAAAATTGTTAATTGTTAATTTTGTTAATAATTAGTCATTATACTCACTTTGAGACTAAAAATCATTATTATATATTTATATATATATATATATATATATATATATATATATATATATATATATATATATATATTTTATATCTTTTATATTTATACTGTATATATATATAGGAGAGGTTGAGGCAAACGTGCTAACCACTAAGCCACCGTGCCGCCCTATATATATATATATATATATATATATATATATATATATATATATATATATATATATATATATATATATATATACTTTTTTTTAAACCTCAATCATTTAAAAAAATAAGTAAAATATTTCCAGCAAAAGGTGGTAGTTAAACTAGTAAAGTTAACATTGTAATTCTAGGGAACGATCACAATATAAAAGACAAAGGAAGAGATGCAGCTCGGGTTAGATTAGAATACAGGAAATGAAAGAAGCATGACAATGCAAACACAAGATTTCCTGCATGCGTGCACATTCTCAACTACTATACAGCTGCATTCAGCATTATTAATATAAAGATACAGACCCATTCTGAAAACTTTCATGGAAATTTGATTCATTTCCATGATTCCATTCAAAAATATCTACATTCATCTTTAGATTATAGATACAGGGCCCACAATTTAAACAATTTCAAGTATTTCTTCGTTCATTTTTACACAATTTGGGCTTCCAGCTAATAAAACCCATGAAAACATGAATTCAGAAAATTTAATCTTCTTCTTCTTCTTTCTGCGTTTTAACTCTTTATTATTCAGGGGGCGTCTGAATAATTTCTTATTCATTGGGCATTTTAGACTTTTGGTCCAGTTTTACGCTAGATGCCCTTCTTGACACAACCCTCACCCTCTACCGTACCTGAGGCCACACAAACTATAGTGACAAATTAGAGCAGCTGATTCACCTTAAATCCATGTTTTTGGACTGTGGGAGGAAACCAAAGAACCTGGAGAAACCCACACGAACACGGGGAGAACAAGGAAACTCCACCCAGATCGGGATTCGAACCAGGAATTCGAAACCGATGCTGAGAGGTGAACGTGCTAACCATTAAGCCATCGTGCCACCCAATTAAAAAAAATTGAATACTGTAAACAAATCAGCCCAAATTTTGCAAGGCATAAATGTTTTAAACAGAGTGTGACACACTAATCATCTACTGAAGAGTAGAGGTGAAGAACAGAATTCAAACTGCTTGAGGTTCAGGGCGAAACCTCCACAGTCAGTCATGATTTGGGGTGCAGAGTAAACTCTGCTTTCTTAAGGTCTACTGGTCTACCAGTATGTTTTAGAGGACTTCATGATTCCTTATGCTGAGGATCTGTATGCAGAAGCAGATTTCATCTTCTAGCAGAACCTGGCACCTGCCCATGCCTCCAGAAGCACCAAAACCTGGTTTGATGTCCATGCCATCACAGTGCTTGACTGGCCAGCCAACTCGCCGGACCTAAACCCCATTGAGAATCTATATGGTATTCTTTGTTGTTGGGTCTAGTGGCCCTCATTTTCCTCTTGAGAATACCCCGTAGATTCTCAATGAGCTTTAGGTCCGGCGAGTTGGTGCTTCTGGCACAAATCCATTCCCTCAGTAGTTTCAAAGGTCTTATCTCTGTTGATAGATGATGGGAAATGCTATTTTCTCACAAGACTTCAAAATAAACTATTGACGCTGAGATGGAGTCTTATTGCAGGAAATTTATTGACCCCAATATGCTCCTCTTTTTATGAATCTCCCACAGTAATTACAAAAGTTGTTTTTAAAGATACTCCTCCTTTCTGTGTTGGGCAAGAAAAAAAACATGAACTATTTATTTAACTCTTTATATAATACTATATAAAGAAAGAATATTCAGATGCATGCTGGGCACACACTCACTTACTCACTCACTCACTCACTATATATAGGGGCAGTTTAGAGAATACAATTTACCTTGAATCCATGTTTTTGGACTGTGGGAGAAAACCTGGAGAACCACAGTTGAATGAGTTGAATCATGGAAAAGAAACAAATTACAGACCACAGTTTCTATTTATGTAGTTCAGCACATTGTAAAGCTATAAAAAGTTTTCAGTACAAAAATAAAATACCTTTATTTATAAGAGGCAACAAGATTATTTGTGTGAACTTTTTTTAACACACTAGCTTGACAGAAATACAGAAGTTAGTTTGTAGTCTATTTGCAGCATGTTGATATGCGGAGATTACAAAATAGTATTAAAGCAAGGGTGACAAAACTGTTGCATAAGAGCAAAAAGCTGGCTTCACAACATTCACCAGATTTAAGTAAAGGAATGTTGGACGAGTATCTGTATGGATTTGTGGAGTCAAGAACTGATGTTCAAATGTAATAGTTTTGTATTCTATTTTATTTTATTTTCTATATACTGAGCTCAGGCAGCATAGTGGCTTGGTGGTTAGCATGTTCTCCTCTCAGCCCTAGAGATTCCCAGTCCGAATCCCAATCTGGGTGGAGTTTCCATGTTCTCCCCATGTCCGTGTGAGTTTCCTCTGGGTTCTCCGTTTTCCCTCCCACAGTTCAAAAACATGGATCAAGGTCAATTGAATTCTCCAAATTTCTACATATAAATGTGTTTGTGTGAGTGAGTGTGTGTGCCAGTTATAGATTGGCGTCCTGTCCTGAGTGTATCCACCCAGCGTCTGAGACGTTCTCCCCTGGATGGACATGGGGAATCCCCCCGCGACCCTAGTAGAGGATAAAGCAGAAGATATTGGATGGATGGATATACTGAGCTCTATTTCTATTACATTTTTCTTTTTAAAGTACTTCTTGTAATAGATACAGTGGATGTATCTATGATTTTCCCAATTACTGTCACTTCTTCTGCTGAGAAATGTGAATTTCCTACATTGTGGGACCTATAAAGGATTATTTTATCTTAACTTATCTTAATTAAAATAAATAGAAGGTGAAAATGTTGATGGTGGTAATTCCAGTATAACAAGCACTTATCAAAATATCTAATTGAATATTATTAATATTATTAAAAAATGTAAAATGAATGTATAACGGGGCGGCACGGTGGCTTAGTGGTTAGCACGTTCGCCCCTCAGCACTAGGGATTCCCGGTTCGAATCCCCATCTGAGTGGAGTTTCCATGTTCTCCCCGTGTCTGCGTGGGTTTCCTCCGGGTTCTCCGGTTTCCTTCCACAGTCCAAAAACATGGATCAAGTCAATTGAGTTCTCTAAATTGCCCCATATAGAGTGTGTCTGTGTGAGTGAGTGTGTGCCCAGCGATGGATTGGCGCCCTGTCCTGGGTCTATCTGCCCAGCGCCCGAAACGTTCTCCCCTGGATGGGCATGGGGAACCCCACCGCGACCCTAATAGAGGATAAAGCGGGAAATAATGAATGAATGAATGAATGAATGTATAACTACAAATAACTATGATAACTAATTTGTTTTGCGCTATTGTATAAATTAATGATTTTCCTTTTAAACAACTATAATAATAAAACTAAAACACACACACACACACACACACACACACACACACACACACGAACTATAATGGGGCAATTTAGAGCATTAAATTTACCTTGAATCCAGGTTTTTGGACAGACCCTAGTAAAGAATTAAGTGAAAGAAAATGAATAAATGAATAAATGGATCGGAAAGGACTCCATGAACATGAAAGATAAACCAAAATCATGAAAGATGAAACTAAATCATGACATCACTATGAACTTTAAACATGACATTTAAACATAATAGAAATAAAATAGAGTGTGTTTGTGTGTGTGTCTGTATGAGTGAGTATGTGCCCAGCGATAGATTGTCCTTGGTGTATCTGCTAAGCGCCCAAAACGTTCTCTCCCGGATGGGCATGGGGAACTCCCCCCCCCACCCCCGTGACTCTATATAAATAAAGCGGAAGATAATGAATGAATGAATGAATGAATTGTTGGATATTTTTGTATGGTTGTTGGCTTAGTATTAGCGAAAAAGAGAATATTAGTATATTACAGTAATGCCATGGTAACCCTGTTAGAACCCTAAGAATCCATCCATCCATTATCTTCTGCTTTATCCTTTATTATTGGTCAAGGAGGAGGGTTGCCCATGCCCATCCAGTGGAGAACATTTCGGGCACTGGGCAGATACACCCAGGACAGGGTGCCAATCTATCACTGGGCACACACTCACTCACACAAACACACTCTATATGGGGCAAATTGGAAAGTTTAATTTACCTTGATACATGTTTTTTGGACTGTGTGAAAAAAACAGAGAACCCAGAGGAAACCCACATGGACACAGGGAGAACATGGAAACTCCACCCAGATTGGGATTCAAACCGGGAATCCCTAGCGCTGAGAGGAGAACATGCTAACCACTAAGCCACCGTGCCGCCCTAGAACCCTAAAAATAAATCACAAAATACTCTTTGTATCATCTGTAATTCACTGAGCAGTATCCAAATATTTAAAACGTTAAAATCATATTAAACGTGAAATGAGTGAAATAAAGGGTGACAAATACTTTATTTAGAAAAAAAACAATACATTTTTTAAATATTTTCTTTTTAAGTTGTATACATATTAAAGCTTGTAGATAAACATTCCTATATGTCATGAGATATATTACAACTACATCTAGATGAGAGTTTTTTTTAGTTAAACTTCATATCAAATATTTTAAACAGCATAAAAAAATTTGTTTTTGAAAGAAAATAGAAATAGAAAGAAAGTAAGATACAATACAATCTTGTAAAATACAATTAAAACAATAATCTGTAAATTGTTAACTCTCCTAACCCGTTATTTATCAATGAAAACGTTGTTTTATATGAAATCGAAAGTTTCTTTCCTTTTTTTACACTTTGTATTCAGTTTGGAAAGATTTCATTGGGGATGTTCGTTCAATCTTGCTTAATTCATGACTTTTGCTGCGAAGTTTTCAAATCAGCCACACCGCTGTTCATAAAGAAACTGTATAGTATTGCATTGCTGAAAGAAATATCGGAATTACCCTGAAAAAACATCTAAATTCTAATACACTTGTCACCATTTATTGTACTATTAATGAAAACGTGCAAGTCGCTTGAGTGCTGATGTACTGATTTTTACACCTATTCTAATTTACACCTAATAGAGAGTGTTTTGGGTATTCATTACTTGACGTCCATTTTCCAAACATGGATTTGTAGTAGAGCGATGGCGCTAGAGGGAGGAGAGGTGATTATAGAGATTAGTACACCTGATTCGGCCTTGTCTCGTTGTTGTGTGCTATTATAAGCGAGAAAGTCACATGCCTGAGGTCTGACATTAAGCTGCATTCATGCGTTCATGGTTTAAGCGAAAGACGCTGGGGTGCGTTTGGATGTACTTTTAAATGGTGTTGTGTCATAAAGCCACTCCTGATCTTGTGAACTCCTGTCTCCGGTCCTCATTCCCTTCCACCCTGTGACACTGGTGCTGAAACCCAGTACTGGATGAGAACGCACGTGGCAGAGAAGGTCACCTGCGAGTTGTGTGGGCATGTTCTCCAGCAGGGGGTGTACGCCCCGGCCCAGGCTTTTGGCGTAGAGGGGAACGGCCGCTTTTGTGTCGCCATCGGTGCCCAAGGATGGAAGAGTCTACTCACTCTGATTGGGATAGCATGCATTTGACCCTACAGTGGAGACGTCAAGAGCTAATGGGCAGACAGTGTAATGACCGGGAATGTCACATGCTGATACAACATTAAGCTGTATGAGGCGACGGCACGGCAGATCCATCTCCAACACAGTATACTTTGAATGTACTTTTAAAAGACTTTGTAAACTTCTGTCTCCGGTCCTCGTTCCCATCCACCGAAAAGCACTTTAAATTATAATGTATTGTCCTCTCCTTGTGTATTTGAGTCTTTCACCACATGTACAAAATTTTCTTTAGATTTCCTAAATCATTTCATCAAATTCTATACAGTAAATTATGTGCGACCTATATTGTTTAAAAGAGAATTTAGACAATTTAGTCTTGAGTTTCTTTCAAATATAGACTATATGTATATATGTATATATATATATATATATATATATATATATATATATATATATATATAGTATATAGTATATATATAGTGTATATATGTATATTTGTTTTAATATATACACTTTTTTTGCTAGTAAAGTGCTAAGTATGAGTTTATGATAGACTGTTCATTCAAGTGTGAAATGCAATCCCATGAAGGTATTTCATGTAAATCAAATCAATGTAACACGGTATTTACATCCAGCCCTGACGGATGAAGAAAATTAAATATTAAAAAAATATATTTTTCCAGTGAGCAATTACCGAAAAGTGTGAGCTGATTAAATAAATTCAATCAATGGTTAGGGTGGTACGGTGGCTTATGTTCTCCTCTCAGCGCTAGGGATTCCCGGTTCGAATCCCAATCTGGGTGGAGTTTCCATGTTCTCCCCATGTCTGTGTGGGTTTCCTCCGTGCTCTTTGGTTTCCTCCCACTGTCCAAAAACATGAATCAAGGTCAATTGAATTCTCCAAATTGCCCCATATAGAGTGTGTTTGTGTGAGTTAGTGTGTGCCCAGTGATAAATCGGCACCCTGTTCTGAGTGTATCTGCCCACAGCGACCCTAGTAGAGGAGAAAGCAGAAGATAATGGATGAATAGATGGCTAATTAAGTCGAATACGTTCTCAAACTGTTATCATTTAAAGGCAAATTAAGAAAAAATTAAATTTTTAAAGTATATCTTAAAATTCTAAAAATGTTAAAATTGTAGATGGATCGTTGGTAAAAGTTAAACATGAAGGTACCATTCTGTACATTAATAAATGAAACAATAAATGCATTATTTGATATCAAATGTCAATGCTCAGCGATAGATTGGCACCCTGTCCTGGGAGTATCTACCCAGTGCTTGAAACCTTCTGGCCTCGATGGGCACGAGAACCCCCCCCCCCACACACACACACACACACTTCCCGTAACCCTAGCAGAGGATCAAGCAGAAGATAATAAAAGAATAAATGAATGAATGTTCAGTAAAGTGCATCTTGCTTCTGTACATGTGTCTCCTTAAATGGCCATTAAAGATACTCGTTAGCTTTGTTCAAATGCATCACATGAACCATGTCCTGCTTGGTCGAGGTTTCAGTGTGTGACTCTGCTCCAATAAGCATGGGCTTGCGGGTGATCATGGCAACAAGCTTCCTGCGGAAGACGCGGCACAGGAAAACGTAAATGAGCGGGTCCAGGCAAATGTTGGTGGCCGACAGCCAAAGTGTAATCTCCTTTGCCATGTAGAGCTGGTTCTGTGCCCAGCAGTCAGGCCTCAAGGCCCGGGTCTGAATGAGGGTGTAAGGCACGCGTACCAGGTGGAAAGGCGCGAAGCACACAAAGAAGACTCCGACCACCACGAAGACCTGAGAGGATGCAAAAGAATATCAGCATTGTGGATATATGGATCACATGACCAAACATAAATACACTCTTGATATTCACAGTCTAATTGGGGACGTGGTAAAAA
This sequence comes from Corydoras maculifer, assembly GCA_019802435.1. NCBI lineage: Eukaryota > Metazoa > Chordata > Actinopteri > Siluriformes > Callichthyidae > Corydoras > Corydoras maculifer. The sequence goes on from JAFMOD010000343.1 coordinate 1,463,039, forward strand.
TATTAAGGTCTTTGGAAATGTTCACAGCTAATTCAATGAGGTGATAAAATGAAGTAGTAGTTAGTGGTTTATCTTACATATTCACTCATACACCAGATAGGGGCAATTTTAGATGGAATTTAGAATTCACTTCGAAGCCATTATTTTGAACTGTGGGAGGAAACCGGAGGAAGCTCACACAGACATGGGGACAACATGGAAACTTCACTTGGATTAGGATTTAAACCTGAATCCGCAGCGCAGCGAGGCTAACCATGATGTCGCCCTAATGAGGTACACGTACCTGATTTTTTAAACAAGCAAACTATCCAGTCCATGATGTAGTCCCCATGTGTCAGGCATGATGTTTAAGAATATGTTTAATGAAATCCAGATCAGGGCAGCACGGTGGCTTAGCCTCTCAGTGTTAGGTTCGAATCCCCATCTGGGTGGAGTTTCCATATTCTCCCCGTGTCCACGTGGGTGTAGTCCGGGTTCTCCGGTTTCCTCCCACAGTCCAAGAACATGGATCAAGTCAATTGAGTTCTCCTAATTGCCCCATATAGTGTGTATGTGTGAGTGAGTGTGTGTCCAGCGAAAGATAGGCGGCCTTTCCTGGGTGTATCTGCCCAGCGCCCGAAACGTTCTTACCTGGATGGGCATGGGGAATCCCCCTGTGACCCTAATATAGGATAAAGAGGAAGATAATGCATGGATGAATGAATAAATCCAAATCAAAGGCGCCACAGGGGCTTAGCACATTTGACTTTCAGCGCTGGAAATCCTGATTCAAAGCCCACTGAGTGGTAGCTCAGTTGTTAGGGTGTTGGGCTATGAATCAGAATTGCTCTAAATTTCCCCATATAATCTGGTTGTGTCTTTGTGAGTATGTGTGTGCACAAACACACACAATATGACATTGTTTCTCATATTGGGCAGTTCTACAAACTGTTCTAAGGGGAGCATGGTGGCGCCCAGTGATAGATTGGCGCACTGTCCAGGGTGTATCTGCCCTGCACCCGACACGTTCTCCCCTTGATGTGCATTAGAAAATTATGGCTTAAGAAAATTTTAGATGCTTAATAAAATTAAAGTAAAAAATAAAGCTTTCGTACTTTCGACTTAGTGCGTTTGCTGGCACTGCCTGAGGTGCTTCGAGAGGCGCGGTACGACTCGTATACCTTCCTGCTGATGAAGGTGTAACAGATGGCCATGATGCTAAGCGTACCCCAGAAAATCAACTGGCAGAAGTGGTTTAAGCCCTCGTGCCAGCGCAATCCAATCTTACTCTTCATACTGCTGCACTTCAACTTTCCACCAGAGATTATAGGCGTCTTGTTGGAAAGGATGACATTCGGTAATGACAGGCTCATCATGATGACCCAAACTCCTACGCACACCACCCGACCCACAGAGACTCGCTGCAGGGGACATCTACCGAATGGCTTGACGATCTTCAGGTAGCGGTCCAAGCTGATGAGTCCAAGCAGGAGGATGCTGATGTACATGGTGGTGTAGAAAAGCACGCCTGCGTAGCGGCAGTAGAAAGCTCTCAGGGCGACCGAACCGAAGCCTGCGTCTGTTAACGCCTTGATGGGCACTGAGAGAGTCATTAGGAGGTCGGCTGCCACCACGTTCTTTAAGTATACCATGAATGTGGAGCTGCTGGGGATCTGGAAAAAGACCCATGCTGCCAGGCAGTTTAAGATGATGGCTGCCAAGAAGAGGGCACAGTAGAGCCAAGGGAAGATGACGGAGCTGATCCTGGTGTCCAGCTTACAGGAATTGTTTTGCATGCTGGCATTCATTTCTTCTGATGTCGGAACTAGAGTATAGAAACATCAGCTTAGAGATAGTACCAACATCAATGAACAATTTACAATAATCCAATTTAATTTACAAATTTTACAAGGTGTTTTATCTCATGGCAAATTAACATTTAGTGTATTGCAGAACAAACAAACAAAATAAATTGCACAAAAATAGTAATAAAAATACTGTTTAGGTGGTTAGCATGTTCTCCTCCAACCACCACAAAGACCTGAAAGGAGGCAATAGGATGTCAGCATTGTTGGAAATAAGGATCACATGACCCAACATAAATAGACTCTTGATAATCACAGACATGGTGAAAATATTGAGGGACAATTTTAGATAGGGGTAATCTAGAATTAACTTTAAAGCCATGTTTTTGGACTGTGGGAGGAAACCGGAGAGGGTTCTCCTCTCAGCGCTAGAGATTCATGGTTCCAATCCCAATCTGGGTGGAGGTTCCATGTACTTCCCTTGTCCATGTGGGTTTCCTCTGGGTTCTCCGGTTTCCTCCCACAGTCCAAAAACATGGATCAAGGTCAATTGAGTTCTCCAAATTGCCCCATATAGAGTGTGTATGTGTGAGTGTGTGTGCCCAGCGCCAGAAACGTTCTCCCCTTGATAGGGATTAAGAATCCCCCCTCCCCCCCCTGATTCTATGTAATTACCATCGAGAAACATAAGTTATCAAGATGTAAAGAATATGCTACTGCTGGATTATTGTTCACATAGTGCTGTTCAAAATGGATAAAATATATACAGCACCAGTCAAAAGTTTGGATACGCCTACTTTGTGTTCCACTTATTGGCCATGTTCTCAGTTCCACTTCCAGTAAAGATGGACTTTGTAGTTCTACAATTCCAGACTGTAGTCCATCTGTTTGTGTTCTACAGTACATACTGTGTACGTCCCCTTTACTCTGTTCTAATGGTCAGGACCCCAATAGGAGCACCACAGAGCAGGGATTATTTGGTTGGTGCATTATTCTCATTAAACTAAGGAGTTAGGTAATAAAACCTACATTAATATAATACCATACCATACTAATACTATATAATGGTAAAAAAAGGGGGGGGAGGGGGGCACAGCATCAAATAACAATCAGATTTGATGAATTTACAGTATAGTTGGTTTTCTCCATAACTTCTGACTTCTAGTTTGTAAATTGCTTTGGATAAAAGCGTCTGCTAAATGACTAAATGTAAATGTAAATATAATTGAAATTTTCTAGCTTTATAGAGCTTCAACTTTACCGGTTTACCCACTATTTGTATATTATTGATGTATTGGGATACCAGCAGAATGGCCATAAAAATATACATAAATTTTTGCCTGACATTTTAACTCTGACAAATTCATTTTATTTTACTGATTGTGGTAGATTTATGGTGAGACATGCTGAAAAAGTAGATTGCATGTACGAACATATATTCAAATCGAAACTGTAGCAACATTTAAACTGTGCCAGAGGTCTTCATTTGCATGTTACCATTTTCCATTTGTTCACCACAAGCATTCAGCATACTGCTCTTCATGCCTCACCAAAAATCCACAACTTAACAACAGTTGATATGCTGATAAATCATTTTCTGATTACTGAGTCAAGGGTTAAATCTCTACTGCATGCTGTTACACAATGAGACCTTTTATTTTGCTTAGAAGTATACTTGTCTTATTTTAAATTAGACATACACTGATTCCAGAAAATCTGTAGAAATTAAACAATTTAAAGATAAAAAGTTACTGGGAGGTGGCACGGTGGTTAGTTTTTAGCACGTTCGCCTCTCAGCGCTAGGTTCGAATCCCAATCTGGGTGGAGTTTCTATGTTCTCCCTGTGTCCGTGTGGGTTTCCTCCAGGTTCTCCAGTTTCCTTCCGACAAGCTGTGCTCAGGACTCGTAGATCCTCCCACTACAACCAAAACCAGATCCCATACAAATTATATATATATATGAGGACGGCACGGTGGTTTAGTGGTTAGCACGTTCGCCTCTCAGCACTAGGGATTCCCGGTTCGAATCCCCATCTGGGTGGAGTATCCATGTTCTCCCGTGTCTGCGTGAGCTTCCTCCAGGTTCTCCGGTTTCCTCCCACAGTCCAAAAACTTGGATCAAGTCAATTTAGTTCTCCAAGTTGCCCCATATAGATTGTGTCTGTGTGAGTGAGTGTGTGCCCAGCGATAGATTGGCCTGGGTGTATCTGCCCAGCGCCCAAAATGTTCTCCCCTGGATGGGCATGGGGAACCCCGTGACCCTAATATAGGATAAAGCGAAAGATAATGGATGGATGGATGGATGGAGTTACTGGGTTACTTTAAACCATGTGCAAGGTTTGTCACAATGCTAAATCCTATTAACCAACCAACAGCTTGTTTTCAGTCCTTGCACCTGTGTTATTTACAAATATATCTTCGCCGATGGGCATGGGGGTTTCAAAATGATGTGTGTTTAGATAAATTTCAGGCATATTTCTTATCCTGACAACACTAAAAAACTGGCACTTCACTGACTGAAAACAACCCAGGCAGACGTTAACAGTCAAACATTCATTGCTAACATGGCAGTAAGTTGTCAACATGTGTGTACACTCCTACTCACGACACCCACCCCTAGCACTATGCAAACTTTAGACAGCTATGCAAACTTTAGACCGCTATGAAAACTTTTACATTAACAGTATCTAAAACAAAAAGAAAATAACAATACTCTACATCAGTCCTTCTCAAACAGTGTGGTGCCTGGGTGGCGCATAATAATAAAAGCCTCATATTCGGCCTTGTGGTTTATAATATAGGTTATATAAATAAAGGTTTGTTGTGTTGTCACAACTGACTTCATTCATTCATTCATTATCTCCCACTTATCCTCTATTAGGGTGGCGGTGGGGTTCCCCCTGCCCATCCAGGGGAGAACGTCTCAGGCGCTGGGCAGATAGACCCAGGACAGGGCGCCAATCCATCGCTGGGCACACACTCACTCACACAGACACACTCTATAGGGGGCAATTTTGAGAATTCAATTAACTTGATCCATGTTTTTGGACTGTGGGAGGAAACCGGAGAACCCGGAGGAAACCCACGCAGACACGGGGAGAACATGGAAACTCCACCCAGATAGGGATTCGAACCGGGAATCCCTAGAGCTGAGAGGCAAATGTGCTAACCACTAAGCCACCGTGCTGCACAACTGACTTTGTTTGCGAAAAAAAAACAAAAAAAAAACAGCACAAATTGTTTTTTTGTTTCATTTTTGTTTTGTCGGTTAAAGGGTTAATATATTGTGCTGATGAATTAAGGTTGCTGATGAATTTGAATTTATTATTATTTATTGATTTTATTTCATTTCATTTTTCAGTATGAAATGCCAGTCAGTTCAAAAATGCTTCTAGTTTAAATAAGGATTTCATTTGTTTCTGTTACAAACTAAAAACAAAATTAATAAACTTATTCTTTGTTCTAAGTTGATCTATATTTCTTTCTTTTTTGTTTTCTTTATTGTTAATAAGGATACATTGTTATAAAAGAGGTGCACTTATAACAAATCATACTACAGTGGGCGTGTAAAAATACTTTATCCCATTTTGTCATGTGCAGGGTGGTGGGGTGAGGGTGAGTGTGTGTGTGTGTGGGGGGGGGGGGGGGCAAAATGTTTTCTTCTTCCTAGGGGGGCTTAACAAAAAATCATTGAGAATCAGTGCACTAAATGAATACAAAACTGCACTACCAGAATCAGACCAAGCTCTTAAAGGGAATGAGGAGTGAAACTCTGATAACAAAAAGGAACAAAATCTAAGAAATCAGTCGGTGGCATGGTGGTTAGCACATCTGCCTCTCAGTGCAGGGGATCCAGGGTTAAATGCCATCTGGTAGGTGTTTCCATGTTCTCCCCGTGTCCATGTGGGTTTTCTCTGAGTTCTCCAGGTTTCCTTCCACAGTCCAAAAACATGGATATAAGATGAATTTGATGCTCCAAATTGCACCTTTATAGCGTGTCTGGGAGTGAGTGTGTGGCCAACTATGGATTGGAACCCTGTCCTGGGTGTATCTGCCCAATGCCTGAAACCACTTAACCTGGATGGGCATGAGGAAGCACCCCGGTCCCCCCCACCATGGCTTTAGTATTAGGATTAAGCAGAAGATAACGAGATGAGGGCGGTATGGTGGCTTAGTGGTTAGCACGTTCGACTTTTAAAAAGCTTCCATGTTCTCCCTGTGTCCGCGTGGGTTTCCTCCGGGTTCCCACAGTCCAAAAACATGGATTCAAGGTAAAATGAGTGTGTCTGTGTGCGTGTTTGTGTGTGTCTGTGTGCCCAGTGATGGATCAGTTGTATCTGCCCAGTGCCCGAAACTGGATGGCCATGGAATCCCGCCCACCACCCCGCAAACCTTGTAGAGGAAGATAGTGAATGAATGAATAATGAGATGCGATATTATAAAAGACAATGTGCAATGGTAATAAATAGAATGGTAATGAAGTGACACATTATTATTATACATTACGGTGATTATAACTGAGTATGTTGTGGTTTATTAAAAATATCTGTAGCTTAAAAGTTTTTGCTCAACCCACAAAAATTGCGACACACTGCCCTGAATACAAACGGCCATCGAGCCCATTGTGGAAAAAAGTTTTCCATGTTCTTCCCCTGTCCGCATGGGTTTCTTCCGGGTTCTCCGGTTTCCTCCCACAGTCCAAAAACATGGATCAAATCAATTGAGTTCTCCAAATTGCCCCATATAGAGTGTGAGTGAGTGAGTGAGTGAGTGTGTGCCCTGCGATAGATTGGTGCCCTGTCCTGAGTGTATCTGACCAGTGCCCGAAACGTTCTCCCCTGGATGGGCATGTGAAAGCCCCCCGCGACCCTAATATAGGATAAAGCAGAAGATAATGGATGGATGGATAGTATGAAATACAGTGGGTTGCAAAAGTATTCATACCCCTTGAACTTTTCCATATTTTGTCACATTACAACCACAAACATAAATATATTTCACTGGAATTTAATGTGAAAGACCAACACAAAGTGGTATACAATTGTGAAGTGGAATGAAAGTTATACATGAATCAACAATTTTTTTACAAATAAAAAACTGAAAAGTGCGATGTGCAAAATTATTCAGCCCCC
>JAFMOD010000343.1:1470050-1489034 GCA_019802435.1 Corydoras maculifer
AGCTGGTGGAGACATACCCTAAAAGACTTGCAGCTGTAATTGCAGCAAAAGGTGGTTCCACAAAGTATTGACTCAGGGGGGCTGAATAATTTTGCACATCGCACTTTTCAGTTTTTTATTTGTAAAAAAATTGTTGATTCATGTATAACTTTCATTCCACTTCACAATTGTATACCACTTTGTGTTGGTCTTTCACATTAAATTCCAGTGAAATATATATATGTTTGTGGTTGTAATGTGACAAAATATGGAAAAGTTCAAGGGGTATGAATACTTTTGCAACCCACTGTATTAATCCAAAAATGGCTTACTAAAATGGCTGAATGAAAATAAGAAAATTAGGATTAAAAAAGGTCATAAAATATTAATTTTCATGCCATTTTAATGTTTTGTGTATTTTATATCGACACATTTGGAACCAGAGGTCATGTGGGTGGTATTTTGATTTGATTACTAGCAACACCTTTATGTTGTGGTGAAGTTTCACTGCAGGAATCGTCTCACCTACTATTGTATCTGTTGTGCATCACATAATGTAATGTGTAATCGATTTGAAGATTATATATTCAAAAAATAAAAACTGAATTTGTATCCGATCGTGAAGAGTGGTTTAGAGAAAAAGGAAATTGTGAAACAATGGATTTAATTTGTATGTAGGTAAAACTTAAACGAGTGTAATGTATTTTTTTGTAAAGCTTACAGCAGTATTCGTTGACTACTTGTTCCTTTTGTGATAGAAACTTTAGACAACGGTTTAAAAGCAGTGCTTAATGTCCATCCATCCATCCATCCATCCATCCATTATCTTCCACTTTATCCTTTATTAGGGTCGCGGGGGGATTCCCATCCAGGGGAGAACGTCTCGGGCGCTGGCCAGATTCACCCAGGACAGGATGCCAGTCTATCACTGGACACACTCACTCACACAGACACACTCTATATTGGGCAATTTGGAGAATTCAATTGACTTGATCCATGTATTTTGATTGTGCCAAATACATTTGATTGAACATGGAAACTCCACCAAGATTGGGATTCGAACCGGGAATTCCTAGCACTGAGATGAGAATGTGCTAACCACTAATGCTTAATGTAAATTTTTTGAATTAGGGACAATTTACATTTTTTCAGTGTTTACAAAGTTACACTTTCTTCTTTTTGTTTAATGTGAATGAATTAAACTTTATTCCTTCAACAGATAAGTTTGGACAAGAGCAAAATCAAAGAGTAATACCACTATAGCATATAAAGTTGCATAAAGGCTGAATTGAAATGCTGCTGCTGAATGTACATGACCATCGTTTTCAGGTTAGAAAACCATTGGAAATGCCACCATGATGATTAAACCACACGGGTGGTTTAAGTATTTTTAACACAGTACCTAGTAATTAAAACTGTGGCATGCAAACAGAAAACGGACCATTATTCTTGATCAGTGTTTTTGGGCCAGGTATAAGTCAGACAAGTTTATGTTTTGTCTTGTTGATGACAAAATACACGTTATATATAAAAATATTAATTAATTAATTAATTCATTCATTCATTCATTATCTTCCACTTTGTCCTATATTATGGTTGCGGGGGGGGGTTCCCCATGCCCATCCAGGGGAGAATGTCTTGGGCGCTGGGCAGATACACCCACGACAGGGCGCCAATCTATCGCTGGGCACACACTCACACAGACAGGCACACATACACACACTATATGGGGCAATTTGGAGAACTCATTTCACTTGATCCATGTTTTTGGACAGTGGGAGGAAACCGGAGAACCTGGAGGAAACCCACGCGGACACGGGGAGAACATGGATACTCCACCCAGATGGGGATTTGAACTGGGAATCCCTAGTGCTGAGAGGCGAATGTGCTAACCACTAACCCACCATGCTGTTACAAAAATATTAAATATAAATAAATATATTGAAAAAAAATATATATACTTGTTGACATATTACATCATAGTGCATCAGCGACCATGGCATTGGTCATCTACATATGTCAATTTGTCCATCCATCCATTATCCATTATCTTCCGCTTTATCCTCTACTAGGGTTACAGGGTAAAATGTTTCAGGCACTGAACAGATACACCCAGGACAGGGCGCCAATCTATCACTGGGCACACACTCACTCACTCAAAACACACCCTATATGGGGCAATTTGGAGAATTTAATTGACCTTAATCCATGTTTTTGGAGGCAACCGGAGAACCCGGCAGAAATCCATGCAGACACGGGGAGAACATGAAAACCCAACCCAGATTGGGATTGGAACCAGAAATCCCTAGCGCTGAGAGGAGAACATGCTAACCACTATGCCACCTGTCAATTTGTCATTGATGTTAAATTGATATATTAAAGTTATATGTTGTTGTCAAGATTTTTATTTTATGTCTATTTGAGAAGTTATGTGACAAGTTGTATGGTGTATATTCTCGCGTCCATGAGGGGTTCCTCTGGGATCTCAGGTGTCCCTCCCACAGTTTAAAAACATAGATTCATGGTAAATCGAATGCTCTGAACTTCCCATATAGTGTGTGTTTATGGCACAAATAGCACCTTTCCGACAGCAGACTGTCTATACAACTGTGATAACACATTGCCCTGCCCCTTAAGCCCAACATCCAGCACTGTCAGGGGGAAATATACTCTAAAAGCAAAGGAAAACCACAAAGTGAACTGTTAAGATGCCAAGTCACAACCATGCACAATTATTTGCTAAAGGAGCAGCTAACACTCCAAACGCAGACACAGCCCCTTGAAAACATGCAGCCTAATATCCCAGTTCTGAAAGCTAATTCATATGTGTTTAGAACTTGGAACTTAATTAGCTTCATGTTCAGCTGCAGCTTGAGCTAATCACTGCTGCATCTGCACCTAATTAGTGCAGCAGAGCACAGCATTAATTTATTTAGATATTTTATTTCATTTTACAGATTTTTCTCTGCAGGAAAAAAAACTTTTTTTTTCTTTTAATAGATAGTTACATATATATAATACTATAAGGTAAATGCAGTAACTATGGATTAAAAGAGAAAAAAGTTTTTATTATATATTTATATAGGGCGGCACGGTGGCTTAGTGGTTAGCGTGTTTGCCTCTCAGCGCTAGGGATTCAGGTTCGAATCCCAATCTGGATGGAGTTTCCATGTTCTCCCTGTGTCCGTGTGGGTTTCCTTCGGGTTCTCTGGTTTCCTCCCACAGTCCAAAGACACGGATAAAGTCAATTGAATTCTCTAAATTGCCCCATATAGAGTGTGTCTGTGTGAGTGAGTGTGTGCCCAGCAATTGATTGGCGCCCTGTCCTGGTGTATCTTCCCAGCGCCCGAAACGTTCTCCCCTGGATAGGCATGGGGAACCCCGCCGCGACCCTAATATAGGATAAAGCGGATGATAATAAATGAATATATATATATAATGTAAGGTAAATTAAAAGAGAAAAAGGTTTATATCTTTAGGTTTATACATTTTATTTTAAAAACAATAAAGTCTTCACACCCACACCCACCCCCCCCACCCCCCACCCCACACACACATGTATATATATGGGTCTAGTGGGTTAAGTTAGTATATTATTCAAATGGCTCTGTAGATTTTTTTTTAAAATAACTTCCCTATAAATTTTTGTGTTACTGATATCTGGTATTTAGAATATAATCACAACTTGCTTTTAAGCAGGTGGTTTCGACTGTAACACAACATAAAATATACGACTGTTTACTGTCACAAAAGATGTGACCAGGAATACATGATCCCTGTCTATGCAAAATGATTTTTAAATATTAAAATGGTTATTTTTTAGATATTACACACTAAGTTCAATCTGCATGATCAAAAATATCTACTAGAGAAATCTAAAGCTGAAACTTAAAACTCACCAGCTGTAGATTGTGAGAAGTAAAACCTGTTGTAGCTTTCACTAAGATCTTACGAAATAACCTCCATGCTCCCCATATTTCCACCATACAACTACTCTCTCTCTCTCTTTCTTGCACTCTTGTTCTCTCTCTCTCTCTCTCTCTCTCTCTCTCTTTCTCTCTTGCACACACAGACACACACATACAAACCAATGGCCCTTTAAAAACTTCCTTTCCTGTCACACACAATGCATCTACCATGCCAGTTTCAGGCTTGTATCCTCCCTCTGCAACTTCCTGGCCTTTGTCTTATTGGAGGATCCGTTCTGCCCCGTGCCAGTCTTATTTACTGCTTTTCAGCCGATTCAGCAAAGCAGGAGCAAAGAAATAATAAAACTTAGAATTTGTTCGTTTAAATTACTATAACACAAAAACACAAATCACCAATTAGGAAAGGATTTATGAAACTATTTACACATTACAGTGGGTCTTTCTGTGTGTGTGTGTGTGTGTTTGTATGGTGGATGTATAAACATATGCATGTATAAACACTTGGGTTGCTGATATCAGGCTTTTACAGATTCCTTTGTGGTCAGTTGCATAATACCACATTGTGTCTATGTTCATGTGTGTGTGTGTGTGTGTGTGTGTGTGTGTGTGTGTGTGTGTGTGTGTGTGTGGATAAAGATATATTGTTGTAAAAAATATGTGTGAGGATCCTTAAGGAATTAAATGACAGACTGATAATAAGTGACTATGATTATTATAAATATTTATAGAAGGTAAAAGACTACTTAGTGGTTAGCATGTTCGCCTCTCAGCGCTTGAATCCCCATCTGGGTGGAGTTTCCATGTTCTCCCCGTGTCCGCGTGGGTTTCCTCCGGGTTCTCCGGTTTCCTCCCACAGTCCAAAAACATGGATCAAGTCAATTGAGTTCTCCAAATTGCAACATATAAAGTGTGTCTGTGTGAGTGAGTGTGTGTCCAGCGATAGATTAACGCCCTATCCTGGGTGTATCTGCCCAGCGCCCAAAACGTTCTCCCCTGGATGGGCATGGGGAACCCCCTCGCGACCCTAATAGAGGATAAAGCGGAAGATAATGGATGGATGGATGGATGGATGGATGGATGGTAAAAGACTAAAGACGGTGAACATTTTGTTATATTGTTCTTTCCATCTGAACGGTGCTAAGGGCGAAGGTTTTTTTCTATTTTACTATTCTCTTATCACTCCACCCCCTACTCTGAGCAATGAAAAAATGCTACAAGTAGGTTATATCACAATCATTCATTACATGGTCCAACTCTGTTAACTCTGCCCTAAAATTTCTTCAACCACAAGCCCTGACCTGTTGTTCATGAATCAGCATGCAAAACAGAGGAGGCAGCAAAATGAGCAACATGATACAACATCATAACATCAGAACAGAAGCCTGCTGATTTGGTCTATACTGATCTGGATGGAACTATATACAAGGATTTATAAGTATTTAAAATACCCCCACCATAACAAAATGCCAGCATATAGTGAGTGATTGGTGGGGTTTGATCTGAGACCCTAGAACATGGTGTACAGCAGTTAGAATTTACAGTTTTTATTGATTGCTTTGACCTGTTTGAAGGAACTGGGAACCGCTCAGTCTTCATCATCACCATCTCAGCAGAGCAGAAGACACCTCTTGCAAATGTGTTAACCCATTCTCATTGGATTGACACAGTTTTCCCACCCTTTTGCAAAACAGTTAACACAGATGTCATTCAAAAAGTCCAAACTCTAGGAGTTTAGCTGTGGTTACAGAACAGAAACCATATGCTCCATGCTCTTAGAAACTCCCTGATTATTAGGAAATCACTAAAAGCACCTGTTTGACACTTCTTCACAGAATTGTTAAACTTGCAATCAGTCTGCAGGCCTATGATCTCTTATACCCTTATAGCAGGGGTGTCGTTAGCTCTGGGCTTTCGGGGCTATAGCCCCGGATGTTTTGTCAGTAGCCCCGTCACCGTCAACTGTTTGTTCCTCCAAGATATGTGTGTGTGTGTGTGTGTGTGTGTGTTAGTGTGTGTGTGTGTGTGTGAGGGAGACAGATATTTATCGCCAGTATCGGGAGTAAAGTTACCATAATAACTGTATACTGGCTGTAAAGAGCAGCTTCTCAGCTTTCAGAAACCGTCAGAATTTTTCTGCAGTCGCAAACTTTCAAACAAAACCAAACTGTCTCATCTGCAACGGACTCATAAAACAGATTCATGCTTTTCTGCCGAAGCTCAGGTTCCTTTATTCAAAAATTTTTAGCCCAAACCATCATTTATTAGAAATGAATGTGCTCTCTACTGCTGACAGACATATTTCATATGTTATTTATTTTTATTCAATATAACTAAATGAGGCGGCACGGTGGCTTAGTGGTTAGCACGTTTGCCTCTCAGCGCTAGGGATTCCCGGTTCGAATCCCCATCTGGGTGGAGTTTCCATGTTCTCCCCGTGTCTGCGTGGGTTTCCTCCGGGTTCTCCGGTTTCCTCCCACAGTCCAAAAACATGGATCAAGTTAATTGAATTCTCAAAATTGCCCCGTTTAGAGTGTGTCTGTGTGAGTGAGTGTGTGCCCAGCGATGAATTGGCGCCCTGTCCTGGGTCTATCTGCCCAGCGCCCGAAACGTTCTCCCCTGGATGGGCATGGGGAACCCCACCGCGACCCTAATAGAGGATAAGCGGGAGATAATGAATGAATGAATGAATGAATGAATAACTAAATGATCAAACAAAATGAATATAACAACAGTTTGAAAAATGGACAAATACACTTATGAAAGGGCACTTTTTTAAAGAGAACAGAGGTGGAATAAGGTATCTGGGCTAAAGCCCCTGATGTTTCTAAACCCTAAAAATGCCCCTGTCTTATAGTATAGTATTACTATAGATTTTTGTTCTTTAATGTAAAATACTGTGTTTTTTTTTTTATTTTCCTCATTTCTCACACAGTAATGGATTTGATTTTTATTTCCATGTATTCTCTGTTGAAATATTTTATTTGTCAGCCACAGTCTGAAAAAATAAAGAATTTAATCAATAAAATTTGCATCAAAGCATATCTGATTCTGGATGCATTTTTTGCTAGAGGCCAAATTCGACTACAAACGGCACTGGCATGTGAGCTACGAACAGTCATAGGCTACAATGACAAGAAATGGTCACTGTTCACACATGAGTGTATTTTGTGTTTTGTTGCCCATTGTGTAATGATTGATTGGTGGTGCTCATACACGTCAAAGTTGAGTTGTTTGATGGCAAAATTAGAATTTGTTCCATATTTTAAAGGTGTTGGCACAGTTAGAAAACAATCAATATTGTCAAAACAATCAATAAAAACTGTTACAAAAAATACATAACACTTCTTGGTGTGCCAACCTCTGACACTAAAAATAATGGATGATGAACTTATATATATATATAACAAAATGAGTAAAATGGCAATTTTTTTTCATGCTAGACTTTGGTATAAAGAAGATCTCTTAGTATCCCACAGTCATGTAAGATGTCATTAGAAGCTTTAAAAGCTATCTTTTACCATTGAAGGTATCACAATGACTCCTCCTTGGATCACCACCGTACCGTGGTGAAGGAGTTTGCGTGCCTGAATGATCCTAGGAGCTATGTTGTCTGGGGCATAAAGCCCCTGGCAGGGTCTCCCAAGGCAAATTGGTCCTAGGTGACAGGCCAGACAAAGAGTGGTCCAACAAAAACCCCTATGAAAAGAAAAAACAGGAACACGTGTACCCTGCCCGATATAGGGTTATAGGGGCCCCACCCTGGAGCCAGGCCCGGGGATGGGGTTCGTCAGCGAGCGTCTGGTGGTCGGGCACTTTCCCATGGTGCCCGGCGGAGCCCAGCCCGAAGGAGTTACATGGGTTCCCCATCAAATGGGCTCACCACCTGTGGGAGGGGTAGTAATAGGGGTTAGGTGCAGTGTGGATCGGGCAGTGGCCGGAGGCGTGGGCCTGGGCATCACAATCCTCGGTTGCTGAAATTGGCTTTCGGAACTTGGAACGTCACTTCACTGGCAGGGAAGGAGCCTGAGCTTGTGCGGGAGGTTGAGAGATACCGGCTAGATATAGTCGGGCTCACCTCAAAACACAGCTTGGGTTCTGGGTCCAATCTCCTTGAGAGGGGCTGGACTCTTTTCTGGATTTGCCCATGGCGAGAGGCGTCGGGCAGGTGTGGGCTTTCTCGTGGCCCCCCGGCTTGAAGCGTGCATGTTGGGGTTTTCTCCGGTGGACGAGAGGGTAGCGTCCCTACGCCTTCGGGTTGGGGAACGGGTACTGACTGTTGTCTGCGCTTATGCGCCGAATGGCAGTTCAGAGTACCCAGTCTTCTTGAAGTCTTCGTCCCGAGAATTCCGTGACACCAGCTGCCCTTTCAACGAATTTCCACTTCGGGGAAGATGCCGGTCAGACCAGGCAGACCTAAACGTATAGTGAGGGTTTGCTGGGAACGTCTGGCAGAAGNATGTTGTGGGGCAGTCTTGGCTGACGCGCCTTTTCAACATTGCATGGTCATCGGGGGCAGTACCTCTGGACTGGCAGACGGGGGTGGTGGTGCCTCTTTTTAAAAAGGGGGACCGGAGGGTGTGTTCCAATTACAGGGGAATTACACTCCTCAGCCTCCCCGGCAAAGTCTATGCAGGGGTACTGGAGAAGAGAGTCCGACTGATAGTTGAACCTCGGATCCAGGAGGAGCAGTGTGGTTTTTATCCTGGTTGTGGAACACTGGACCAGCTCTTCACTCCCTCCAGGATCCTTGAGGGTTCATGGGAGTTTGCCCAACCAGTCTACATGTGCTTTGTGGATCTGGAGAAGGCTTTCGACTGTGTCCGTCGGGGTATTTTGTGGGAGGTGCTTCGTGAGTATGGGGTACATGGCTCCTTACTATGGGCCATTCAGTCCCTATATTTGCGAAGCAGGAGCTTGGTTCGCATGGCCGGCAGTAAGTCGGACCTGTTTCCAGTGAGGGTTGGACTCCGTCAGGGCTGTTCTTTGTCACCGGTTCATAATTTATATGGACAGAATTTCTAGGCGCAGCCAGGTGATGGAGGGTGTCCGGTTTGGTGGTCTGAGGATCACATCGCTGCTGTTTGCAGACGATGTGGTCCTGTTAGCATCATCAGGCTGCAAATTTCAGCTCTTATTGGATCGGTTTGCAGCCGAGTGTGAAGCAGCCGGGATCAAAATCAGCACCTCCAAATCTGAGACCATGGTTCTCAGTCGGAAAAGGGTAGAGAGTCCTCTCTGGGTCAGGGATCAGATCAGCCTCAAGTGGAGGAGTTTAAGTATCTCGGGGTCTTGTTCACAAGTGATGGTAAGATGGAGCGTGAGATTGACAGACGGATCAGCGCGGGGTCAGCAGTGATGCGGACCCTATACTGGTCTGTTGTGGTAAAGAAGGAGCTGAGCCACAAGGCAAGGCTCTCGATTTACCAGTCAATCTACGTTCCGACCCTCACCTATGGTCATGAGCTTTGGGTAATGACCGAAAGAGCAAGATCGCGAATACAAGCAGCCGAAATGGGTTTTCTCCGCAAGGTGGCTGGGCTCTCCCTTAGAGATAGGGTGAGCAGCTCGGTCATCCGGAAGAGACTCGGAGTGGAGCCGCTACTCCTCTGCATCGAAAGGAGCCAGTTGAGGTGGTTCGGGCATCTGGTAAGGATGCCTACTGGGCGCCTTCCTAGGGAGGTGTTCCAGGCAAGTCCGGCTGAATGGAGGCCCCGGGGAAGACCCAGGACACGCTGGAGGGATTATATCTCTCAGCTGATCTGGGAACACCTCAGGGTTCCCCTAGTCGAGCTGGTGAAGGTGGCTGGGGCGAGGGAGGTCTGGGTCTCCCTACTTCGGTTGCTGCCCCCGCGACCCGAACCCCGGACAAGCGGAAGATAATGGATGGATGGATGGTATCACAATGATGTAATGAGATGTCAGTGTTTTGGAAAACAACAGGTTATTCTACAACAACTTGTTCTATGACTTTATTATAACCATTTCTGCAACATATACACTATATGGGGCAATTTGTAGAATTCAATTGACTTGATCCATGTTTTTGGACTGTGGGAGGAAAGCGGAGAACACGGAGGAAACCCACACGGACACGGGGAGAATATGGAAACTCGAACCTGGAATCCTTAGTGCTGTGAGGTGAACGTGCTAACAACTAAGTAATCAACATTCATTCATTCATTATCTCCCGCTTTGTCCTCTATTAGGGTCGCGGTGGGGTTCCCCATGCCAATCCAGGGGAGAACGTTTCGGGCGCTGGGCAGATAGACCCAGGACAGGGCGCCAATCCATCGCTGGGCACACACTCACTCGCACACACACTCTTTATGGGGCAATTTGGAGAACTCAATTGACTTAATCCATGTTTTTGGACTGTGGGAGGAAACCGGACAACCCGGAGGAAACCCACGCGGACACGGGGAGAACATGGAAACTCCACCCAGATAGGGATTCGAACCGAGAATCCCTAGTGCTGAGAGGCGAATGTGCTAACCACTAAGCCACCGTGCCGCCCTTAAGTAATCAACATATCATACATAAATAAAGCCATGGAGATGATTGTGGACTTCAGAATGGGTAGACACACCCACCTGGACGTCGGCGGTTCTGCGGTGGAAGTGGTCTCCAGCTTGGGTGGAGGTACTTGGGTGTGGACCTGAATAACAACCTCACCTAGAGCACCAATGCATGCACCTTAGTCAGGAAGGCTCTAATTCTTCAAAAGTCTGAAGAGAGCTCAGTCCTCATCTCCTTCTACAGATGTGTGGTGGAGAGTGTCCTGTGCACCAATATCAACGTGTGGCATGGAAGCTGCTCAGCTGCAGATAGGAAAGCTCTGCAGAGGATGGTAAAGGCTGCACAGAGGACTGTGGGAGTCAGCTTCCTCACCACCATGGACATCTACACCTCCAGATGCAGGAAAGGGGTCTCATGCATCATGAAGGGCCCCACTCACCAAGCACACTCACTTTTAGGAGGCTGCAGAGCATGAAATGCAAAACCACATGATTGAGAAACAGCTATATAGAAGAAGCAGTGAGACTCTTAAACTCTACCTAAAACCACAGACACTCGTCATGGACACTTTCTGATTACTTCATCTCACTGCTGCTATATATTTATATTTTATTCTACAATTTTCTTCATATTTTACACTAAAAACCTGCTTTATTTTATATTTTACTCTATATTTTAAATGAATCTTTTATACTTAAATGCTGCTATATATTATATTTTATTCTATATTTTAGATAAATATTTTATACTTAAATGCTGCTATATTTTAGATTTTAGATTAATATTTTATGCTGAAATGCTGCTATTTTTTATATTTTAGATTCATATTTTAGATTAATATTTTATACTTAAATGCTGCTATATTTTAGATTTTAGATTAATATTATATAAATAAATGCTGCTATATTTTACTCTGAACCTAATAATTAAATAAAGAAAATGTTTTACCTCTAACACTTAGGGTCAAAACTAGGTCCATGAAGCAGAATTTCGTTTGCATTTCATGTACCACATTATGACAATAAAGTCTCATTGAATTCTTGAATCCTTAAACATATTCCGAAACAGTTTTTAGGTTGTTTTAATGATGGTCCTGAATAAAGGAATGCTTTAATATGGTGCATTTGGAAGCCAGTAAACGGTCAGTAGTAGGAAAACTCCCAATACAAGATATCTACCTAGGTGACTATAAGTCATTAGTTTAATTACTTAACAGTGAGCTTCAACCAGTGAGCAAAGTAAGGGTTAAATGAGCAGACAAACAGGGTTCTAGCAGCTGATGAAACAGAAGAGGTTTACACACAGGGCTGCAGGTGCTTAATATGTTAGAGGCACAGGAAATGTGTCTCTGTGTGTCACCCGTGTGGTGCTGAAATAAGAGTTATTAAAGTTTTTAATGCAGGGAACACCATGGGTCACAAACACACATGCACAGGCTCAATGCTCGAACACAAACCTGAAAGTAAAGCAGGGTTAAATCGACATGAAGGAGTTCAAGTTCAAGTAATTACAATAGTAATTTCCCTCCATCCATTATCTTCCGCTTTATCCTCTATTAGGGTCACGGGGGGGTTCCCCATGCCCATCCAGGGGAGAACATCTATCACTGGGCACACACTCACTCACACAAACACACTCTTTGGGGCAATTTGGAGAACTCAATTGATTTGATCCATGTTTTTGGACTGTGGGAGGAAACCGGAGAACCTGGCGGAAACCCACGCGGACACTGGGAGAACATGGAAACTCCACCCAGATGGGGATTCGAAACAGGAATTTCTAGTGCTGAGAGTCAAACATGCTAACCACTAAGCCACCGTGCCGCCATCAATAGTTCATTAATTATCTTCTACTTTATCCTATATTAGGGTCGTGGGGGGTTCCCCATGCCCATCCAGGGGAGAATGTTTCGGGCGCTGGGCAGATACACCCAGGACACGGCGCCAATCCATCGCTGGGCACGCACTCACTCACACAGACACAATCTATATGGGGCAATTTGGAGAACTCAATTGACTTGATACATGTTTTTGGACTGTGGGAGGAAACCGGAGAACCCGGAGGAAACCCACGAAGAAACTCCACCCAGATGGCGATTCGAACCGGGAACTCCTAGTGCTGAGAGGCGAATGTGCTATCCACTAAGCCACCGTGCTGCTGCCATCAATAGTAATTTTTATATTTATAGAGCGCTTTTTACAATAGTACATTTTCACAAAGCAGATTTACAGTGTTATAAGCCTTTAAACCCCAGAAGAGCAAGCCGAAGCGACAGTGGAAAGAAAAATATCCCTGTTATGTTGTTATTATAAGGAAGAAACCAAGGCTCAGTGTGGGATGCGGCCTGGCAGCATCAACAGTGTAGGACAGCCATGTACAGACTGTGTGATGATTAGGTGACCTGTATTTAACAATTGGAAACTATATAAGTCCATTGAGGGTGTCCTGCAGGACCGCCAGTCCAATAAAACTCCAGGTTCTATCAAGTAATTGTCGTAGCCGCAGTCCTTCAGCAGAGCCATGGATAAAGAGCTGACGACACCTCCAGGAAATTAGCAACACCTCAAAAGCAGTTACAAGTTAGGAGTTACAGTTAGTAGAACACATCACAGTAAACACTGAATTAACTGAAATTACCAGTAATTAACAATCAACAGCTAAACATGGAACAATTAACTGAAGGTGGACTTAACGGACGGAGAGCGATGCGGATTCTTTGTATAAATATACAACCCAACGCAACAAAAGCTAATTAGAAATTACTATAAATAAAAAAAAAGTAATATGGAGAATGTGGGTGGCATGGTTGGTTAGTGCTTAGCATGTTCTCCTTTCAGCACTGGGGATTCCTGGTTTGAATGCCAATCTGAGTGGAGATTCCGTGTTCTCCCTGTGTCCGCATGGGTTTTCTCCGGGTTCTTTGGTTTCCTCCCTCTGTCATGCACGTGTCCGCAAGTGCAAAAACATAGCGCAGTAGCGCAGGAGGATCCAGGATACGCTGGTAAATGAAGCGAATTTATTGAGTCGACACTCAGAATCATGAGTCGGTTGAGTAACAACCACAATGCTGGAACGCCGAAGCAACGGAAACCGAAGGAATATAAACGAAAACCCAAACCACGTGAAAACCAAACGTTACCAATGAAAACAACAAATACATTAACTAAATGAGAACCATCCATCCATCCATTATCTTCCGCTTTATCCTCTATTAGGGTCGCGGGGGGATTTCCCCATGCCCATCCAGGGGAGAACGTTTCGGGCGCTGGGCAGATACACCCAGGACAGGGCACCAATCTGGGCACACACTCACTCACACAGAAACACACACACATACTGTACACACGCTATATGGGGTAATTTGGAGAACTCGATTGACTTGATACATGTTTTTGGACTGTGGGAGGAAACCGGAGAACCCGGAGGAAACCCACGCGGACACGGGGAGAACATGTAAACTCCACCCAGATGGGGAATCGAATCGGGAATCCCTAGTGCTGAGAGGCGAACGTGCTAACCACTAAGCCACCGTGCCACCCTAAATGAGAACCAATAAACTAAAATAATCAAAAAAAAATGAAAACAGGTGAGGAGTGCCTAGCAATCCTTACACCCTTAGTCCAAAAACGTGCCTTCAAGGTCAATTAAATGCTCTAAATTGCCCCATATAGTGTGTGTCTGTGTAAGCAATTGATTTGCTCCCTGTCCTGGGTGTGTCTTCCCAGCGCCTGAAATATTCTCCCCTGAATGGGCATTTGGAACCCCCCCACGACCCCTAATAGAGGATGAGGTGGAAGATAATGAATGAATGAATGAAAAGATGAAATTCCAATGTTACGGTTAGGTTCTGAAATTCAGCTGAATTAAAACAGACACTCCCAGACGTGGAAAGAGAAAGAGAAACAAAGAGTACATGCTAACTCAGCATACAGCCCACCAATATGGCTGAAGTGCCCTTCACCCCAACTGCCACCCTAACCCAAACTGTTCCTCAGGCGCCTTATACAGGACTGCCCAACACTCCAGTCACTCACACGTGCACACTCCCTCCTCATCGGCATTACGACTGCTCCATAGATCTATTACCCGGGGCCAAATTACCTGACGTGCGCCCCTACCCATTATCTGCCACCGAAACACGTGCCATGCAGAACTACATTGCTGAAGCGCTGTGCTATCCGACCATCCAAATCCCCAGCCGCATCCGTTTTTTTCTTTGTACCCAAGCAAGGGGGTGAGTACGGCCATGCATAGATTTTCGCGAGCTTAATAAAGCTACTAAACGGTATCCTTACCCTTTCCCGTTGGTACCAGCTAATTTAGAACAGCTTCATGGGGCGCACGTGTTCACTAAACTGGACCTCTGAAACGCATATAATTTGGTGCGGATTCGAAAGGGAGATGAGTGGAAAACCGCCTTTATCAACACCTCGGGGCATTACGAATATTGCGTGATGCCCTTCTGGCTCACTAACGCCCCCGCGGTCTTCCAAGCATTTATTAATGATGTGCTAAGGGAATTCTTACAAGGGGTTATTGCTTACCTGGACGATGTCTTGATTTTCTCGGGTGATATGGCCTCCCATGTTGCGTTAATGTGCCGGGTTCTTGCCCAACTTCTTGCAAACGGTCTCTATGTTAAAGGGGAGAAGTGCGTGTTCCACCAGGGGTCTATCCCATTCTTGGGGTTTATTATCTACCATAAGCGGATAGAGATGATCCCAAACAAGGTCAAGGCGGTTCTGGACTGGCCGACGCCGGCCACACCCCGAGACCTACAGTGCTTCCTAGGATTCGCTAATTTTTATCGGAGGTTTATCCAAAATTTCAGTCAAATTGCTCTTCTACTAACCTCTAGTCTCAGGGGCAGCCCTTCTGCGTTGCGCTGGAGTTCGGAGGCGGATCGGGCCTTTAACCCCCTTAAACAGAGCTTTACTTCTAAGCCTGTTTTGGCCCATCCTGATCCCGAACGACAGTTCATAGTGGGAGTGGATGCCTCCTGCAGTGGGGCCGGCACCGTCCTTTTCCAGACTACTGGTGGATTAGCTAATGCCATTCCCATCGCGTACTTTTCCCGTAAATTCCTGCCTGCAGAGTGTAACTATGGGATCGGGGATCGAGAGCTTTTGGCCATCAAGTTAGCCTTGGAGGAATGGCGTCATTGGCTCATGGGGTCCTCTCATCCTGTACTTATAATCACGGACCATAAGAACTTAGAGTATGTTAAGGGTGCGCAGAATGGCCGGGCTGACGCCCTGTCCAGAATCCATGGCCCATCGGAGTCCGATTCTGAACGGGGGCATCCCATAATCCCTGCACACAGGTTCATAGGGCGAATCCAGTGGGAGCTCGATTTCCAGATTCAGGAGGCGGTGCGCAATCTTACCACGCCGTCTGAGTGTCCGGCGGGGGTTGCTTACGTTCCCCAACCATTTAGGTCCAGGGTTATTATGTGGGCTCACGCCTCTCTAAGTACCGGTCACCCAGGAGTATTATGTACCACCCAACTCATCCAGCGGAAGTACTGGTTGGAGTCCTTACAGGCTGACGTACAAAGGGAGCTACTCGGAAGCTACCGGCTGGTAAGCTCGGCCCCCTACCAGTGCCGGAGAGGCCGTGGTCCCACATCGCCCTGGACTTTGTTACCGGTCTGCCTTCCTCCAATGGCTATAACGTCATCCTCTCGGTCCTCGATCGCTTCTCTCGGGCAGTCAAATAGTTTCCCCTTAAAGGTCTGCCCTCGGCATTTGAGACGGCCGAATTGCAGTTCACTTCTGCAGTCTGGAGGGATTTTTGCGAGAAATTGGGCTCTTCCATCATTTTAACTTCCGGCTTCCACCCTCAAACCAATGGGGCCTCGCATCAATAAATTAATAAATTTCTCCGCGTCTATGCCCATCGTGATCCTTCTGACTGGTCGCGCTACCTCCACTTTGCACCTTGGGAGAACTCCGATGCACCGGCTGTCGTCGCTTGGTTTCGGCGCAGCGAGGAGGTATGGCGCATCGATGCGGTTATTCGGAGGTACAAGCGGTTCACTGATCATGCTTAAGGTCCCACTCCCCAGTTTGGGGTAGGCGACATGGTATGGCTTAACACCCGGGACATCAGATGTCGCCAGGGTATTCGTAAACTCCTGCCGCGGTTTTTGGGGCCTTTTCGGGTAGAGGCGGTTATTAACGAAGTGGCGGTACATCTCCAGTTACCTAGCCATCTTCGGATATATTCTACGTTCCACGTCTCCCTTCTGAAACCTTTTGTTACAGGTCCGCTTGAGGACAATTGTAGGAAGACGGGTGGGGAGACAACCGAGGGAGAAGAGTCCAACATTTACTCGGTTGCCTCCCTGTTGGATTCCCGTCGACACAAAGGCCATTTACAGTACTTAGTTGACTGGGAGGGTTTTGGTCCGGAGGAGAGAAGCTGGGTTTACGCTGAGGACAACCTGGACCAGAGCCTCATTCGGGTTTTCCACCGGGATCACCCTGACTGTCCCGCCCCACGCCCCAGAGGTCGTCCACCCCACCGAGGCAAACATCCCAGGTCTCAGCGAGGGGCTCCTCGGGACGAGCTGGCTTTTTCAGGAGGGGGTAATGTCACACACACACCCACTTCCACTGTTCCACCTACCTCACGGCCACACACACCCCATGCTACACCTGATGCGTCTTCCACCAATCAGCGCTCTCCCTCTCCTGATTACTAGATCCAGGTGTACCTCATTAGCGGGAGCTCTATTTAAGCCGGCATCCCGGATCCACCAGTGCAGAGTTTTCTGGTTACGTGCGTATGCTATGGTGTGTCTGTTCGTTTGGCTCTCGCCTCATACTCACCTTTTGCTGCTGCGATCCGTTTCTGCCCGTTGGTGTTTTCTAGAACGGTTTACCTGTAAGCAGGTGAAGGATCACGGACTCCAGTTTCCTCGAGTTGACCTTGCTGCATTCCTTACCGTCTCATCTGGTCTCCCGGGGATTCCGACGACCTGTGACGTCACTACCAACGCTTTACCTCTGTTTGCTCATTTCAGACTATTGACTGTGTTTATTACTGCTTATGCAATAAAGACCTTATTATTTGCTGAAAACTTCACGCTTCCTGCGTTTCCTCCGGTAGAGTAAGTGTGTGCTGGCAAAAGCCATTGAAACCATAAGTAATTACATTATCCTGTTCCCATTGAAATGTGTCTTTTGTTGGTGCTGATGCTGTTCAGCAACTTCACTTTAAAGCATAATGAATCAAATATACTTGCTTTAAGGTGATCTTACCAAACTTTTAGTTTTTTTTTTAATCATCTCTTGTGTGTTATTTATTGCAATGATCTACCATGGTTCCTTATATTATCCTTCCATGAAGCTAAAGATGTGTAAACAATATGCAGTACAATAGAACTGTGCACCAACCCTCCTGTCATTCATTTCATTCAACATTCCACAGTGTATTTCACACATCTCATTACGTTTTGCTTACTCTTGTATTCTGGAGATTTATTTTTTTAGATAATATTTTTTACTAATGTAAAAAAAATGGAAATAGAATTAAGATGCCAGTTCTTCGTTAGTACTGGTTACATGATTTGCTGATCACAATATAAAAATTGTGTTTGTGGTGCCAAAAAGGTTTGCAAAAAACACATTGTCAACATTATTGCCAGTCACGCTAACCGTGGTCAGTAGGCATTTGACTTTTTGTATTGAGTTTTTGTAATGGCTGAAGCATTACTATATATATATATATATATATATATATATATATATATATATATATATATATATATATATATATATATATATATCCATCCATTGTCTTTCACTTTATCCTCTACTAGGGTCGTGGGGGGGGTTCACCATGCCCATCCAGGAGAGAATATTTTGGGCGTGGGGGAGATACACCCAGGACAGGGCGCCAATCTATTGCTGGGCACACACTCACTCACACAGACACTCACACAAACACACACTGTATGGGCAATTTGGAGAATTCAATTGACCTTGATCCATGTTTTTGGAGTGAGGGAGGAAACCGGAGAACCCGGAGGAAACCCACGGACACGGGGAGAACATGGAAACTATATATATATATATATATATATATATATATATATATATATATATATATATATATATATATTTATATATATATATATATATATATATATTTATATATATATATATGTATATTCATTCATTATCTCCCGCTTTATCCTCTAGTATGATGGGCGGTGGGGTTCCCCATGCCCATCCAGGAGATAACGCCTCGGGCGCAGGGTAGATACACCCAGGACAGGGCGGCAATCCACCGCTGGGCAGACACACTCACTCACACAGACACACTCTATATAGGGCAATTTGGAGAATTCAATACACTTGATTCATGTTTTTGGACTGTGGGAGGAAACCGGAGGAAGGAGGGTTTCCTCCAACATGAATCAAGTCAATTCAGTTCTCCAAATTGCCCCATATAGAGTGTGTATGCATGCGTGTCTGTGTGAGTGAGTGTGTGTTTCAGCTATATATATATATATATAATATATATATATATATATATATATATATATATATAT
>JAFMOD010000343.1:1489606-1503659 GCA_019802435.1 Corydoras maculifer
TTTGGACTTCATGATGCTGTTTGCTCCCCAATATTCTCTTAACCAACATCTGAGGCCGTCACAGAGCAGCTGTATTTGTACTGAGATTAGATTACACACAGGTGGACCCTTTTAAGTCATTAGCAGTCATCAGGCAACTTCTGAATGCAATTGGTTGCACTCAGGGAAAAGGGGGCTGAATAATTTTGCACATCGCACTTTTCAGTTTTTTATTTGTAAATAAATTGTTGATTCATGTATAACTTTCATTCCACTTCACAATTGTATACCACTTTGTGTTGGTCTTTCACATTAAATTCCAGTGAAATATATTTATGTTTGTGGTTGTAATGTGACAAAATATGGCAAAGTTCAAGGGGTATGAATACTTTTGCAACCCACTGTATATACATATATGCAAACACACATTATTAGTATAGTTTATTTTGCCATGACATTTTCAGCCACCATCAAACAAAAAAATTTTTACAAATCCACTTCTTATACAGTTAAGGATATATGACAACCAAGACTTGGGACTGGATTGCTACTGGATTGCAACTTGCTTTGCACTGAAAAATCAACAGATTGAATATTGAGAAAATAAAGCCTAGTCAAGTTTGCATAGGATGTGGGTTTATTGGTTAAATTAGAAGTGGCTATAAGCATCGTTTCATACCTTAACTGCATCTGCACATCATTTTCTAAGTTTGGAAATTAAAACCAACCTACATGGCTACAGCTGATAAAAATGAGAATGAGTGTGAGAAACTTTAATGACTATCTTTATGTCAACCACCATGGTCTTGAAGAAAGACCCTGACCTACATATTCCAACGCATTAAAAAACCAAAACAAGTTTCAGGGTTTTTTTCTTCTCATTGTCATTTCAGTTTGCTTTTTGGGGGATCGTGCTCAGAACATCGTGAATGCTCTATTAAAAAGCCCTTTATAAATAAACTTGTTTCATTTCAGTGTGTACTGTACACCGCTGTATATGCTTAAAATGACAATAAAAAATGCTTTAACATGAACTTTTGAATAGTTTGACTGTAAAATTCTGTATCCTTAATGGCACTTTCATGTAGACATAATTTTATTTATAATATTTATTGTTTTGTTAAGATTTTTTTATGAATCAGGCATATATAATGCAATATAACTGCATTTGTCAAGCTTTATAAGTATTCAACATCTGTCATAAGCCTTTGTTAATGTACCTAGATGTTCATAATCATAGACATAAACTGTTATAACAATTTGACATAAGGCTTTACAACACAAAGCTGCTTAATGCATAATAATATGAACTTATTTAAAGTTTTTATTCTTTGGATGTTTAGACATTCTTAAATCAAGATGATAACACTTTACTTAAAGTCTGTAAAGAGCATTTATAAGCTTTTATAAATCATAATGTAGTCTTTTTCAAAGAGATAAGTAATGACAACATGTTATGCCTGTGAAGAGAGTGTTACACTCGCCTACCTATAGATTAAAGCGGCTGCGCATAGGAAGCGCAGAGCCGTCGCTCTCTAACACGCCGAAGGGAGCCAGGCACGCAGGTAGCAGGGAAATGGAATTTATTAAAGGTGTAGAGACACCACAAAACAAAGGCAACCGACGAGTGAACATAACATAAACCCACGAAGTGCACGGAGGACAGGGAAAGAAGGAAATAAATACAAATGAAAACCAATCACGTGCACAACACAACCAATGAACAGAAAGAGATAATTAAACAAACTAAATCATTAAACAAACTATATCATTAAACACAATGGTTATAAGGATTTATAATGCTGGTCTCTATAATGAGCAGATGAACAGTTAAAATAAATTGTTAATAATGCATTATGAAACTTTGTGATATAAATTCTTCTAACACTTTATGAGTTTGGTTATGTACATCAATAGACATTAACAAAGGCTTATCACTTATAAATACTTCATAATGCCTTATAAATTTGTGAATAATGCATTATGAATACCAGACTGGATCCTCTGATATATATATATGTGTGTGTGTGTGTATATATATATATATATATATATATATATATATATATATATATATATATATATATATATATTCATTCATTCATTCATTATCTCCCGCTTCATCCTGTATTAGGGTCGTGGTGGGGTTCCCCATGCCCATCCAGGGGAGAACGTCTCAGGCGCTGGGCAGATAGACCCAGGACAGGGCGCCAATCCATCGCTGGGCATATATATATATATATATATATATATATATATATATATATATATATATATATATATATATATATATATATTCATTCATTCATTCATTATCTTCCGCTTATCCTCTTATTAATTTATCTAATTATTTTTTTTTTTTTTTGAGAATTCAATTAACTTAATCCATGTTTTTGGACTGTGGGAGGAAACCGGAGAACCCGGAGGAAACCCACGCAGACACGGGGAGAACATGGAAACTCCACCCAGATGGGGATTCGAACCGGGAATCCCTAGCGCTGAGAGGCGGACGTGCTAACCACTAAGCCACCGTGCCGCTTATATATATATATATATGTATATATATATATATATATATATATATATATATATATATATATATATGTATAAATGTNATATATATATATATATATATATATATATATACACACACACACACACACACACACACACGCACACACACACATATAGGTACAATATATATATAGGACCCACACTGGTAACTTGGTAAACCTTCAGATTGTTAGCCCAACATTTATTTTACATGCTATGCATGTATTTTACATTTTTATACATACACTGTGTATACCTTGTGTAGTAAACCTAGAATGTCACTTTGCTCTTCCACATGTGGATAATATATATATATATATATATATATATATATATATATATATATATATATATATATATATATATATATATATATATATATATATATATTATCCACATGTGGAAGAGCAAAGTGACATTCTAGGTTTACTACACAAGGTATGAGTACTTTGTTTAAAGATGTCCACTTGTTATCTGGTCATTATGTATTATTTAGTACGTCCAGCATGTCCGGATACAACGAAGATCCATGAAAGGATTTACTAGATCCTGTCTTTTTTTTATTTTAAAAATAAGATTTGGCTCCACCTTGAGGCGGTTTAGGGCTTATTTGGTGCTAAATGTGCTGCCTCCACCTAGGCCTTTATTAATTACTGTAGAGAATAGTTGCAACAGTGCTTTTCTTTGACAAAATTTGCCTTAATTTTTTTTATTTGGTTGAACCAGCTGGAATAATCTGCTTTAGCTTTTAAACATGATGTTACATAAATGCTCCATGCATTGAGGGTGATTGATGTGGATGAGACTCACAGTGTAGTTTACATTTTCAATGTAGTTTACATTGTCTTTATACCCAGGTTTTGCACTTTTTATTAGATGGATCAGAGTAAAAAATCTATCCATTCACCCATCCATCCATTATCTGCCGCTTATCCCAGTTCAGGATCTTTAGGGGACATACCCCCTGTTCTTCTTCCGGGGGTCTTCTTCCGGTTAAACATTCCTGGAACCCCACACCAGGGTGGCATCCAGGAAGCATCCAGACCTGATGCCCAAACCACCTGATGAATTCTGATGAATTTAAATGACATTAAAATCATGTGTCTGCACACAGTTGACCATTTATTGAACTTATATCAAACTTCATGTAGTTTACTACAAATAAAAAGAACACATGACATGAAACAAACACTGTACAAAGCTGTACATTTGTCAAAATAAACTTACAGTAAGTTAATGTGCATTATATTAGTCTGCGGTATTTACTTTGTCAGTGGTGCAGATGTCACACAGCTCACTTATTAAGTTGTATCTGACATTATTTCCCCATTTCCCTTTTTATTACAAAAAAAACCCAACATAAAAACACTTACAGAACCATGGCTTTGTGCTTTTTATAAGAGTGGTTGCTACACAACTTCTGATAGGAGTTAAAAACTTTCTTTCCAATACCCAAGAAGCAAAAAATGAATAAAAGAAAGACTACCCAAAAGTAACTTCAGTTCCCATGGTTGCTCCGTTATTCCAGGACCGACCTTCAGCACTTTTCATGGCCATGCAGAGCTCATCTGTCTTGCTTGTGGGATCTTGGGCGGATGTGATGATAATGATGGGTAAACTAATAAGACCAGAGAAAAACACCCAGCTCACGGTGCAGAGGATCTGTGTAATAAAACAGCTTGCCACCAGGGTGCCGTCCAGGAAGCATCCAGACCTAATGCCCAAACCACCTGATGAATTCTGATGAATTTAAATGACATTAAAATCGTGTGTCTGCACACATTTGAACATTTAATGAACTTATATTAAACTTCATGTAGTTTTCTACAAATAAAATAATATACTGTAGTACATGACTTAAAACAATCACTGTACAATATAAGTTTACAGTAAGTTAATGTACATTACGATTGTCTGCAGAAGTTTCTTTGTTCTTTTCTTTCTTTGTTTTCTTTGTTTTTTTGTTAAAAAACACTTACAAATCCATGGCTTTGTGCTTTTTATAAGCGTGGTTGCTACGTAACTTCTAATAGGGGTTAAAAACTTTCTTTCCAATACCCAGATAGCAAATAATGATTAAAACAAAGACTATGATGGGTAAACTTAACTAAATGATGGGTAAACTAATAAGACCAGAGAAAAGCACCCAACTCACGGTGCAGAGGATCTGTCCAAAAAACAGCTTCTTGCACACATTTGACCATTTAATGAACTTATATTAAACTTATTATTTAAAACTTACATTTTATTACATATTATTTAAAACTTATTCATTCATTCATTCATTATCTCCCGCTTATCCTCTATTAGGGTCGCGGTGGGGTTCCCCATGCCCATCCAGGGGAGAACGTTTCGGGCACCGGGCAGATAGACCCAGGACAGGGCGCCAATCCATCGCTGGGCACACACTCACTCACACAGACACACTCTATATGGGGCAATTTTGAGAATTCAATTAACTTGATCCATGTTTTTGGACTGTGGGAGGAAACCGGAGAACCCGGAGGAAACCCACGTAGACATGGGGACAGTTGGGGGGTGTTCCCCATGCCCATCCAGTGGAGAACGTCTTGTGCGCTGGGCACATACACCCAGGACAGGATGCCAATCTATCACTGGGCACACACTCACTCATACAAACACACTATATATGGGGCAATTTGGAGAATTCCATTGACTTGATCCATGTTTTTGGACTGTGGGAGGAAACTGGAGAACCCGGAGGAAACCCACGTGGACACAGGAAGAACATGGAAACTCCACCCAGATTGGGATTTGAACTGGGAATCCCCAGCACTAAGCCACCCTATATATATATATATATATATATATATATATATATATATATATATATATATATATATATATATATATATATATATATATATATATATACTTTAGTATATTTAACATATTCGTCAAAATAAGTTAATTATAGTAAGTTAATGTGCATTACTGCCCAGCAATGGATTGGCGCCCTGTCCTGGGTCTATCTGCCCAGCGCCCGAGATGTTCTCCCCTGGATGGGCATGGGGAACCCCACCGCAACCCTAGTATAGGATAAAGCGGGAGATAATAATTGAATAAATAATGTGCATTACATTCGTCAGCTGAATTTTCTTTGTCAGCGGTGCAGATGTCACACAGCTCACGTATTAAGTCGTATCTGACATAATTTCTCCATTTCCTTTTTCATTACAAAAAAACCCAAAACACTTACAGTACTCGCCAAACTTTTGCCTAAAAGCTTTGCAGAGGAAAAAGTAGATCAGAGGATCCAGACACACATTTGTACTTAAGAGCCAGAGTGTCAACTCTTTAAAGAGTTTAAGTAAAACCTGTGAACAAGTGTAAGCGGTTTGAACTTGTAATCTAGTGTAAGGTATTCGGACAGTGTGGTACGGTATGTAGCAGATTACAAAAACTAGAAGGATCAGAAACACTCGCACCATGGCTTTGTGCTTTTTATAAGAGTGGTTGCTATGCAACTTCTTATAGGATTTAAAAACTTTCTTTCCAATACCCAGGTAGCAAATACTGATTAAAATAAAGACTATCCAAAAAGTAACTTCAGTTACCATGACTGCTACCTTATGCCAGGACCGACCTTGAGCACTTTTCATGGCCATGCAGAACTCATCGGTCTTGTTTGTGGGATCTTGATCAGATGTGATGATGATGGGTAAAGTAATAAGACCAAAGAAAAGCACCCAGCTCATGGTGCACATGATCTGTCCAAAAAACAGCTTTTGAGGCAGTAACTTTGCCCCTGTTTTGACGATTTTGAAGAAGCGGTCGAGGCTGATTAGTCCCATCAGGACAACACTGATGTTCATGCCCAGGTAATATAGCACTCTGGAGAATCGGCAGGAGAACGCTTTCAGGGCTGGTGAGGCGCCGGGAAGCTCGCTCGCAGCTCGGATGGGAAATGTGAAGCACATGAGAAGATCAGCCATCGCAAGGTGCTTCAGGTACACCATGAAAGTGGAGGTGGATTTCAGGTGAATGTAGATCCAAAATATTAAGATGTTCAGGAATAAAGCAGGTGGAAAGAGCAGGAGGTAGAGGCAGGAAACTGCTATACCCCATGCTTCTTTATTAATTCCACAGTCTGTGGTAGAAACCGATGTTCTGTTGGGAAACTCCATTAAACCTACAAGACAACATATTTATTATAATAAGTATTACCACAGTATTATCAACATATGTGTTCAAAAAATAATAATAACTAATTATTTTCTTAAAAATTACTGTACATACCTTTAATAATGTGCTATTTTAACAGTAGAAACTCTGCAGCTTGAGCTCCACCTGTGACAGTGAGAGATGTCTGATATGTTACTGGCCCAAATAATCAAAAACCACAAATGTGCACACACACACACACACACCACACACACAGTAACTTCTCTGTTAGTGACATGGCTAATTTGCTCAACCATATCTGGAGCAGTATTATGATATACAGTACAAGGCTACACATACTGTGTTACAGCTTAGGTGTAAATAACAGTTCCAAGTAATTCAAACCAACTAAACTACACATTTCAAAACTTATTCTTTACCTACAGCTTGTATATTGACCATATGATGTAAATATGTTGAATTATATATATATATATATATATATATATATATATATATATATATATATATGTGTGTGTGTGTGTGTGTGTGTGTGTGTGTATATATATATATATATATATATATATATATAATATATATATATATATATATATATATATATATATATATATATATATATATATATATACACTCACCGGCCATTTTATTAGGTACACCTGTCCAACTGCTCGTTAACACTTAATTTCTAATCAGCCAATCACATGGCGGCAACTCAGTGCATTTAGGCATGTGGTCTGAGTATTTCAGAACCTGCTGATCTACTGGGATTTTCACGCACAACCATCTCTAGGGTTTACAGAGAATGGTCCGAAAAAGAAAAAACATCCAGTGAGCGGCAGTTCTGTGGGCGGAAATGCCTTGTTGATGCCAGAGGTCAGAGGAGAATGGCCAGACTGGTTCGAGCTGATAGAAAGGCAACAGTGACTCAAATAGCCACCCTTTACAACCAGAAGAGCATCTCTGAACGTATGTCGAACTTTGAGGCAGATGGGCTACAGCAGCAGAAAACCACACCGGGTGCCACTCCTTGATGGAACGGGGGATTCACATCATGGATGTGCAGCCGACAAATCTGCGGCAACTGCGGCAAATCTGTGGCAACTGTGTGATGCCATCATGTCAATATGGACCAAACACTCTGAGGAATGCTTCCAGCACCTTGTTGAATCTATGCCACGAAGAATTAAGGCAGTTTGGAAGGCAAAAGGGGGTCCAACCCGTTACTAGAATGGTGTACCTAATAAAGTGGCCCGTGAGTGTGTATATATATATATATATATATATATATATATGTTTAACCTTTAATATGCCACCCTCTCCCTTAGGGTGTGCTGGTGTGGTGGTTAGGGTGTTGGGCTATCAATCAGGTTGTGGGTTCATTGTCACCAATGTGGGTCCTTGAGCAAGAACCTTAACCCTCATTGCTCCAGGGGTGCTTTAGGAACTCTTCGTTTTGACCCCAGCCATCCATCCATCCATTATCTTCCGCTTTATCCTCTACTAGGGTTGCGGGGGGGCATCCAGTGGTGGGGGGGTGCATCCAGTGAATGCCCATCCAGTGGAGAAAGGTTTGGCCACTGGGCAGATACACCCAGGACAGCACGCCAATCTATCACTGGGCACACACACAAACACACTCTATATGGGGCAATTTGGAGAATTCAATTGTCCTTGATCCATGTTTTTGGACACATCTCATTATTATAAAGAATTAAAAAGCTAGACTCACCTTTGATGAGGAGCATGTTGTGTGGGCAGAGGAGCATAATCCAAGATTTATATAAGTGATGAAAGCAAGATTCATTTATTTACTTTCATTTATATGAACATAAATCTTTATGTTCATCATTACATTGGGGAAAGACTGAACTCAAAGTGTGCAAAAAAGCTAGTGAAGGGGGGGTGGAGTTTAGAAAATGTTTTGGATAGCAGGAGTTTGGCCTCATATAGCCAATTGGCACATGACCACATGTGGATACTTCCCTATATTTCTTACCTAATCAGCCAATTATTTTAATGAAAGACAATACCCTCTGACACACAGTAAACCAGGTAAATCGGTTTCTCAAAATTTAGAACATTAAAATAATAAAACAGCTCGTTCAAAGTCCCCTCTAGATCAGAAAGAGCGTGACGCTGTGCTAGCTTAGTGGGAGGTCATGGTAGCTGAGTGGTTAGTGTGTTGGGCTATCAATCTAAAGGTTGTGGGTTTAAATACCAGGTCCACTGAAGTTACCAATGTGGGTCCTTGAGCAAGACCCTTAACCCTCATTGCTCCAGGGATGCTGTATAAACCCTTTGTTCGCTTTGTAAGTTGCTCTGGATAAAAACATCTGCTAAGTGAGCAAATGTAAATGTAAATGCCAAAAAAATAAAAAATCAGCCAGATAGCCTGCCTGGAACCCTTGGAACATCCTTGGTGACAAGGTTATGACCAAGAAAAGAAGATAAGGTTTCTATATTTTCATTGAACATTCAATCCATCCATTATCTTCCGCTTTGTCCTCTACTAGGATTATGGGGGGTTCCCCATGCCCATCCGGGGGGAACGTTTCGGGTGCTGGGCAGATACATCCAGTACACACACTACTCACTCACTCACACAAACACACTCTATATGTGGTAATTTGGAGAATTTGGACAGTGGGAGGAAACCAGAGAACCCGGAGGAACCCCCCCGTGGACACAGGGTGAACATGAAAACTCCACCCAGATTGGGATTCGAACCGGGAATCCCTAGTGCTGAGAGGTGATAGATTGGCGCACTGTCCTGGTGTATCTGCCCAGCACCTAAAATGTTTTCCCCTGGATGGACATGGGACCCCCCAACCCTAGTAGAACATAAAGTGCAAGATAATGAATGAATGAATGAATAATTGGATAATATAAAAAGACTAAAATGGACTAAAAACTATAGCAATTAAAGTGAAAGTGTTAAAAATAATAAGGTATTAGTGGTGTATTGCACAAGCCCCAAGTGACCAATGATATTGCACAGAAATAAATAACATACTCTCAAAACCAGGATGCAGTCAGATTAAATATAAATATCAATGCAGTCAGAGTAAAATAAAGCATAGACCATGTGTAACGGAAGTCCAGAGTTTGTTGTTTGTTCTTTAATTTTTCACTTGTGTGGTCATTATGAATATATAAATATAAATACCGTGATTCAGACTGAAAGCGCCACAATTTCACCAGAACAGTGTGAGAGGCAAGTGCTGTCCTGTGGTCGAAGATGTGCTGAAATCATACACAGCAACATCCTGTTCACTTCTTACGAATCGCTGGCTTTTGAAACCTTCAGAAAGTTTTGTTTTTTATCTTTCTCTGGTCTCAAAATTTGATTATGTTTTTCACCAAAAAAGTTTTCATTTGCCACCCAACCCATAGGGAGTGCTAGTTCAGTGGTTATGGAGTTTGGCTATCAATCAGAAGGTTGTGGGTTTAAATCCCAGGTCCACTTATGTTACCAATGTGGGTGCTTGAGCAAGAACCTTAACATAAATATTCTACTTTAAATTGCCCCTAAATCTAAATCCAAATTTTTCATGTAAAGTGTGTGTCTGTGTGAGTGAGTGTGTGCCCAGTGATAGAATGCCCGAAACGTTCTCCCCTGGATGGATATGGGAAACCCCACTGTGACCCTAGACCCTAGTGTAAAGACGAAATAAGATGGAATAAAAATTATGATTACATTATTTCTTAAAAACCAAACAGGAACAGCCAAAATAGGAAGAAGGACCTAGCTCTAAATATAAGTATTGTTAGCAGTTTCATTTTTTCACCTAATGAAATACTTCTACACCATGCCCTTGCACATTTTGGCATAAACATCTCTGAAATACTGACTCAAAAACATTCCCTGTAGCATCTGCAGCCATGTTTTTAATTGCAACCCAAATTAATATTCCCCATGTGAGAACTAAACATGGCGAAGCAGCACTGTGCCACTATGCTTATCTCTAATACAATCAGTTAAATGAAAACTTTCGGAAAACCCCGACGTTAGATACTTTTAAATCCTGACACAATATGCTCCTTATTGTATTGTTATATTATTCATTTAATCTTTTCTTTTACTCTTTTCCATCCATCCATTCATCCATTATCTTCCGCTTTATCCTCTACAAGGTTCGCAGGGGGTTCCCCATGCCCATCCAGGGGAGAACGTCTCGGGTGCTGGGCAGATACACCCAGGACAGGGCACCAATCTATCACTGGGCACACACTCACTCACACATACACACTCTTTATGGGGCAATTTTGGAGAATTCAATTGACCTTGATCCATGTTTTTGGACTGTGGGAGGAAACCGGAGAACCTGGAGGAAACCCACGTGGACATGAGGAGAAGATGGAACCTCCACCCAGATTGGGATTCGAACCGGGAATCCCTAGCGCTGAGAGGAGAACATGCTAACAGCTAAGCCACCGTGCCACCCTTTACTCTTTTCGTGCATTTTTATTTTTATTGCTCTGATGTCTTGGTTTTATTCATATTTTGTTCCCTTTAATGCACTACTAACTATTATTACTGTGTAAAGAATTTTGAATTGCTTCTGTATGAAAAGTGCTATAGAAATAAACTTGCCCTGTCTGTGCCTTCCCCCCTTTCCAAAGACATCCTGAATGACTAATCTTAGCCATTGCTGGTCTACATTTATATGTACACCAGATTAATACAAGAATAGCCAAATCAAAAAGAATAGCCAGTGTTTTAGAAGGTTTGACCCCCAAACAGGAACAGCCAAAAGAGGAAGAAGGACCTAGCGCTAAATATTGCAAGTATTCTTAGCAGTTTTATTCTTTTTCACCTAATGAAATACTTCTACACCATGCCCTTGCACATTTTGGCATAACCATCTCACATACACACTTTATATGGGGCAATTTGGAGTATTCAATTGACCTTGATCCATGTTGCTGAACTGTGGGAAGAAACTAGAGAACCCGAAGGAAACCCACATGGACACGGGGAGAACATGGAAACTCCACCCAGATTGGGATTTAAACCGGGAATCCCTAGCACTGAGAGGAGAACATGCTAACCACTAAGCCACCGCGCCGTCCATTAATCCGTGTATTATAACTATAATTTTTAAATGTATATAATCAATTATAACTAGATTGGCTCCCTCTCCTGGGTCTATTTGCCCAGCGCCCGAAACGTTCTCCCCTGGATGGGCATGGGAAATCCCACCGCGACCCTAATAGAGGATAAAGCGGGAGATAATAAATGAATGAATTATAACTAAGGGTGGCACGGTGGTTTAGTGGTTAGCATGTTCTCCTCTCAGCACTAGGGATTCCCGCTTCGAATCCCCATCTGGGTGGAGTTTCCATGTTCTCCCCGTGTCTGTGTGGGTTTCCTCCGGGTTCTCCGGTTTTCTCCCACAGTCCAAAAACATGGATGAAGGTCAATTGAATTCTCCAAAATGTCCCATATAGAGTGTGTCTGTGTGAGTGAGTGATTGAGTGTGCCCATATATATATATATATATATATATATATATATATATATATATATATATATATATATATATATATATATATATATATATATATATATATACTGCCCAGCGATGTATTGACGCTCTGTCCTGGGTGTATCTGGGTGTATGATATAGGATTTAAATTGGAAATAAAGAGAACTTTGTAATGTTTACCTTTAAGGAACTCAACTTGTGTTGCATGACAGCTTGAATTGTTTTTTTTACTGATTGTTTCTGTTCCAGTGTATTATAAATGGCTTATACTGGGGCATGAGATAAAATAAATACAGCCACACACACAGCAACGTCTGTGCAGTTGCTTATTTGATTATCTTTAGGTTATCTGCTTGGTAGCGACAGTATTCTATACAGGAGGAATTTTAACACAAAGTGTATCCAGATATAGCAACATATCTATCTGATAAAATTATACCTAATGTACTTTTGTTTTAAAGGTTTACTGTAGTTTACAGCTGAATATACCTTTTTTCTAGAAGTGTTGTTTCATTTAAAACCAAATTTGCCCTAACCACAGATTATAAGTGAAATGCTGAAGTTCTTCAGAAAGATACTAATATTATATTGGGTAATTACCTACCCATTACAAATTTCAGTACTATCTCGTGTCTTTGTGAGTGAGTGTTTGCCAGCGATGGATTGGATTGGCACCGTATTGTGTATAGGTGTATCTGGCCAGCATCTGAAACTTTCTTCCCTGGATGAGCATGGGGAACCCCCCATGACCCTTGTCCCAAGTATAGGATTAAGAGGATGATAATGGGGTAAGATTGTATGGTTTAATAACATGCAATGCAATACAGCACAAACCATCTTTCAAGAAACTAAAGTATCTAAAATTGCAGATAACTTTGTTGTGTATTCAAAATGTTGTGCTTTTTTAGATATACCTCTGGAAATTTGTGCAGAGATGTTGTTTGCAGTTTAATCCTTTCCACGCAAGTACTCACAGACAGTCACACAAACACACACTGTTCAGCTTAATCAAGCTTTAACAACTTCACAACAATGGTGTCTTTTGTGTGGCATCATTTGCATACCCCACCCCACTGCCGGTCTCATGGCAACAGGTGTGAATACAATACAATCTAGATTTTCTCTCCTGTGAAATTATACAAACACAAAAACAAACACACACACACACACACACACACACACACACACACACACACACACACACACACACACACTTACATTACATTACATTTGATCATTTAGCATTTGATGCTTTTATCCAAGGTGACTTTTAGGTATCCCAACTTAATGTATGGGGTCTGAACACAGGGAAGTGGAGCAATGATGGTTAAGGGCCTTGCT
Organism: Corydoras maculifer; assembly: GCA_019802435.1. NCBI lineage: Eukaryota > Metazoa > Chordata > Actinopteri > Siluriformes > Callichthyidae > Corydoras > Corydoras maculifer. Next base: position 1,503,115 of record JAFMOD010000343.1, read on the forward strand.
CAAGGACTCACATCAGTGTACCTGGGATACACACACACTCACACACACACACAACACACACACACACACATATATATATATATATATATATGCACAGTGGCTTAGTGGTTAGCATGTTCTCCTCTCAGCGCTAGGGATTCCAGGTTCAAATCCCAATCTGGGTGGAGTTTCTGTGTTCTCTCCATGTCTGCGTGGGTGTCCTCCGGGTTCTCTGGTTTCCTGCCACAGTCCAAAAATTCTCCAAAATGCCCCATATGGAGTGTGTTTGAGTGAGTGATTGAGTGTGCCCATATATATATATATATATATATACATACAGTGGGTTGCAAAAGTATTCATACCCCTTGAACTTTTCCATATTTTGTCACATTACAACCACAAACATAAATATATTTCACTGGAATTTAATGTGAAAGACCAACACAAAGTGGTATACAATTGTGAAGTGGAATGAAAGTTATACATGAATCAACAATTTTTTTACAAATAAAAAACTGAAAAGTGCGATGTGCAAAATTATTCAGCCCCCTTTTCCCTGAGTGCAA
>JAFMOD010000343.1:1535934-1600831 GCA_019802435.1 Corydoras maculifer
ATATATATACACACACATATACACACACTATACATACACACACTATGTATACACACACTTTGTACAAAATGACTTCAATGTCATCTCCGAATCTCAATTGTTTACAGTAAAATAAAAAGATACAATATACTGTAGAATGAAAAATATTTAATGTTAACTTCAAATTAATGTCAATTAAATGTTTTCTTACCATCAGCTGAGAATAAACAAATTATTTTAATATTTCCCGATGAGAACTGATCTGATCAAAAACTGCTAATAATGCTTAAATTAATAAAAAATAACAATAACAATAATGATAATATCTAAGGTGTTTAAAGCTTTGCTACTAGTTGCTTTTAGCAACAGCAGGTGCTTTTTTTTGGCTCCAATAAGAAAATAGTTTTTAGGAAAATGATTTGGAGTTTAATGAACCATTTAAAGCCACAGCACACTCTTTTATGGTTATGACTGAGTGAATGGCCACATTTACATGTTGTGTAGAAATATTCCTGTGTGCCAGTTCTTCCAGTGGGCTACCTCTAAAAGCACTATTAAATCACAATACAATTTGGGGATAATGTTACCGTATTTTACCGATTCTGGAGCAGAACTTTATAGCTGGAATTTTTACACTTGTAGTGTAAACGTGACATGAAGGTTTGATGGCTCATTTCACCAAAAACACACCCATGAACAATTACGAGAATTAGTACATGCTTTTTGCCATCGTTACGATAGTTAATAGTTAATGCCTCGCCACAGATTGCTAAAAAGAGCCCCTTGTATCAGTACTGTAACACCCTGTCTGTGTGTGCAGTGCAGTGACATACATTGGGATGCCGAGTAGCGGCAAAAAAATTGAGAACACTTTATTAAAGCACCAAAACACAAACAAACAAAGACCAGAACCCTATAGACCAGGGCACACCAACTAAATTCACCCTCTGAATAAGAGGGTGGCACAGCGGCTTAGTGGTTAGCACGTTCGCCTCTCAGCACTAGGGATTCCCGGTTTGGTTTCCATTTTCTCCATGTTTCCTCCGGGTTCTCCAGTTTCCTCCCACAGTCCAAAAACATGGATCAAGTCAATTGAATTCTCCAAATTGCCCAATATATAGTGTGTTTGTGTGAGTGAGTGTGTGCCCAGCGATAGCTTGGCGCCCTGTCCTGGGTGTATCTGCCCAGCGCCCGAAACGTTCTCCCCTGGATGGGCATGGGGAACCCCCATGACCCTAATATAGAATAAAGCGGAAGATAATGAATGAATGAATGAATGAATGAATAACAGGTCCAGAGTGAGGCTTAAATAGAAATGAAACAGGCAGGTGAACAATTAACATACATAAGGTACTCATTAACTATGGCATGGAGTTAATTAACTAATTAATGAGTGAGTTAATTAATCAAACAAGTTCTGGGGAATCCGGACACACACTAACTCAAAAGACAGAGTCCCAGGTGAGAGGCTCTTGGCACCTGACAAATATAATATGTTGTAACTTGACCTGCATCCTATCTTTGGAGATTAATTGGTAAATACATTTATTGTTTTTTTACTCTGGCTATTACATTTGCATTATGTTTGGTCATTTAGCAGACATGATTTAGATGTATCCCAACTTGCTTGTGGTTAGAACACAGGGTTGGTACATCACCCCTGGAGCAAAAGGGTCTTGCACAAGGACTCACATGGGTAACTTCAGTGAACCCAAACCCTAACCACTGAGCTACCACTCCCTTATATCTGTATATAATTGGCTATAATAATGGAATTAATTGTAACCCCAAACTTTATTATTAACTTTATTATTATTAATACATGGAGTGTTTAGCAATTCATCAAAATAAGCTAATTTGCATTAATATTATATGTAAACAACATTGTAAATAAAACCTCACAGACCTCAGAGTTCTGAATCCAAATACTTTAGATGATGCTGTTGTCCTGCAGCTCTGTAATCGGTGTTTTGTCATTTTGATCTTAATACAAGGAACAATGCTCTTTTTAAAATGTAAAGGAATAAATCCGGATTAAATGTTGACTGAGTGCATTAAAGCCATAAATATTCGGGCTATAAATAAACAGCTGTCCAGTACTAAAGAACATTAATATGTTTTCCATTCCATTTACATGTGCGACATTACATAACATTTACATTTCCTTCTGTGTGACAGTGACAGTTGTGGTCATATGACTCAGCGTGAAGCATCCGAACAACCACAAACCATTTCCATAATGCCTGAAGAGTCTTCCGCTGTAAAAGATTATATTTTGGTGGTTTGCTAAGGCAAAACAGCTGGTGGTTAGGCTGTGCTTAAAGTACAGATGCTGCTGGTTGGCGCCTAAACCCAGAATTTGCTGCCCGGCTGCTCAAGGAGGATGAGTCCCCAACTGAGCCTTGGTCCTCTTAAAGCTTCCTCCTTAAGAAGACAACACAACACCGCCACTTCGGCTTGCTCTTTGGGGGTTCAGGCCAAGATAGTAATGAATATCAGACTGTTGATGGTCAGCCCAGGTCGCGGACGTGTGTTTTCTGTTGCCAAATTAGCTATACGTCAGGCTGTTGACATGGTTTAAGATAGCAGGGAGCATCATGGTGCATTTTGCACAGGGTGTTAGATGGGTCCCATAGACTTTGGGAAGGCATGGTAATTAATTTAGATAGGGGCAATTTAGAGCAGCCATAATTTCCATGTCTTCGGACTGTGGGAAGAGACAGATGAACCTAGAGTAAACCCAGCTGGACACTTGTTGTGCATCCCAGATCTAGATGTTTCTGCTCAAGGAGAATGAGTCCCCCACTCAGCCTCAGTCCTCTCAAGGTTTCTTCCTTAAGAAGACAACACAACGCTGTCACTTCGGCTTGCTCTTTGGGGGTTCAGGCTCGGGATATATCATACATTGCTTGGACAATTTGATGCCAAGATGACGTGTGTTCCGTTGCCAAAATAGCTATATATCAGGCTGTTGGCAGGGTTTAAGATAGCGGGGAGCATCATGGTGCACTTTGCACAGGGTGTTAGATGGGTCCCATAGACTTTGGAAAGGTGTGGGAATTAATTTAGATAGGGGCAATTTAGAGCAGCCAGAATTTTCATGTCTTTGGACTGTGGGAAGAGATAGGTGAACCTGGAGAAAACCTATGTGGACACTGGTAGAACATCCCAGTAAAGTAGATACCAGATCTGAATTTGAGCCTTAATCCTAACGCTGAGAGGTGAACGTGCTAACCACTATGCCAACGTGCCGCCTTACATAAATGTGTAGATGAGATGTTTTAAATGGTGTCAGAGTTAAGTGTTCATGTGTTTTCACATATGCCAGTCACATCTAGGACATGCCACTACAGTGATTTCAAACTAACTAGAACTAAACCAACACTGGATTAAGTAAATACTCCAAACTACTACAATTACTAATATTTTAGATGGGTGCTAGGTGGTAGATGGGTCCCATAGACTTTGGGAAGGTGTGGTGAATCAGTAGAGTGAGCCCATTCACTGTCCTTTACATGTATGGTGGTGCTGGATACCAGAGAAGATAAAGCCTGCGGAAAAGCTGACTAAGCAAGACACTGTTATGCAGCTCGGCACTGGACTGCAAAGTGTCACAGGTCGAATTAAAGCCGAGTGCAGTCGTTTGCTGTATTGTGCAACATCCACGCAGGGCCCCAACTGCACAAAATGGAATATGGGCCCAGTGTTTACTTAACCTTACAACTTACAACAGTTTCAACATGTACAAAATCATGTGAAAACCTTCGATTTATGTCATCTTATATGATCTTACATATTATGCTTACTCCGCTAATAGGTTTGCGTAAGGGTGCCCATCAAGAGAAAAATGCCTCAGGTGCTTGGCAGATACACCCTGGACAGGGCACCAATCCATTGCTGGGCACACATTAATTCACACAGACACACACCATGTAGGGACAATTTCAATAGGGGGCGGCAAGGTGGCTAAGTGGTTCAATCCAGGTTCAATGGTGGGTCTCCTCCAACAGTCCAAAAACAGGGAGGTAAAATTAAATTAAGGTAAATTGAATGCTCTAAATTGCCCTATATAGAGTGCGTTTGTGTCAGTGGGTGTGCCCAGTGATAGATTGCTGTGTATTTGCCCATCGCTTGTAATGTTCTCCCCTGGATGAGCATTGGGGAACCCAAAATAATAAATGAATTAATAAAATAATTAATTTTGAATAATTTAGGACAATTTATAGCAGCCATAATTTCCATGATCCCAACGCTGAGAGGTGGACGTGCTAACCACTATGCCACCGTGCAGCCTTCCCTTAGAATTATTTCTATTTTAATTATTTCAATTCTTCATAAATGTGTAGATGAGATGTTTTTAAATGGTGCCAGAGTTAAGTGTTCATGTGATTTCACATATGCCAGTCACATCTAGGACATGGTACCATCCATCCATTATCTTTGGCTTTATCCTCTATTAGGGTCGTGGGGGGTCCCCATGCCCATCCAGGGCAGAAGGTTTCGGGCTCTGGGCAGATACACCCAGGACAGGGTGCCAATTTATCACTGGGCACACTCGCTAACTCATGCAAACACACTCTATATGGGGCAATTTTAAGAATTCAATTGACCTCTATCCATATTTTTGGACTGTGGGAGGAAACAAGAGAACCCGGAGGAAACCCATGCAGACAGGGGGGAAACATGGAATCCCTAGCGCTGAGAAGAGAACATGTTAACCACTAAGCCACCGTGCTGCCCTATGAGATGGTACTACATGTTAATGCGAAACTAACAAGATCCAACATTGGATTAAGTTAATACTCTAAACTACTACAATTACTAATATTTTAAACATATGATGTTCTAAATATCTATTAAAACTAATATTTGTGTGTCATCACTACCCTCTTTACACCTTATTAACAATGACTTGCCACTAAAAGTTTTTTATGGTTATTAAAAAATGTTTAGATTTCTTTTTCCTATACACTCAGAACAGGTTGCCAATCTATCAATGGGCACACACTCACTCAAACACAGACACTATATAGGGGGGATTAAGAGCAGCCTATTTACCTTGAATTAATGTTTTTGGACTGTGGGAGGAGCCAGAGAACCCTGAGGAAACCCACACAAACACTGGGAGAACATGGAAACTCCACCCAGATAGGAGGAGAACATACTAACCACCAAGCCACTGTATCACCCTGTTACTGTGATTATGAACTCTGAACATTCATTATCTTCCGCTTATCGTCTATTAGGGTCGCGGTGGGGTTCCCCATGCCCATTCAGGGGAGAACGTCTCGGGCGCTGGGCAGATAGACCCAGGACAGGGCGCCAATCCATCGCTGGGCACACACTCACTCACACATACACACTCTAAATTGGGCAATTTTGAGAATTCAATTAACTTGATCCATGTTTTTGGACTGTGGGAGGAAACCGGAGAACCCGGTGGAAACCCACACAGACACGGGGAGAACATGGAAACTCCACCCAGATGGGGATTCGAACCGGGAATCCCTAGCGCTGAGAGGCGAATGTGCTAACCACTAAGCCACTGTGCCGCCCTAACTCTGAACATAATATATTCAATTATACTGAATAATATTTCAATATTTCAACAAATACATTGAATTAACTTCAAAAATAGGATTTACACTAAATAGTGAGTAGCACTCTAACCTCATAGCATGCAGGTTCTGGGTTAGAAGGGCATGAATCGAGTTTTTTCATTCATGACATTTGCATGTACTTTTTGTGTGGAATTTTCCGTTTCCTGATTCCGTCCAAACACATGCTGCTATTGAAGGTCAATTGTGCATATCAAATTGCTCCTAGGTGTAAATCCGTGTGTGTATCTGGCTTTACAATAATTTGGGAAAAGCAACATGAAAACCACATCCTATCTGTGAAACAGACCGGTGGCACTTTCATGGTTAGGTTTTTTCATTGCTACCTTGCCAACATTGATGAAACAGTGAATCCTGATTTATCCTGAATGTTTTAAAAGTAAATTACAGAGCATGATATACAATTGGATTGTAATTGTATCACTAATGCCTGACTGTCGTCAAACTGCCATAACATACAAATCTCCACTTTCTAGGACAGTTTCAACATCCATCCATTATCTTCAGCTTCATCCTCTACAAGGGTCCCAAACCAGGGTAGAATGCCTCGGGCGCTGGGACGACACACCCAGGACAAAGCACCAATCCATTGCAGGGCACTCTCACTCACTCACACAAACACACTCCATATGGGGCAATCTGGAGAATTCAATTGACCTTGATCCATGTTTTTGGACTGTGGGAGGAAACCGGAGAACCTGGAGGAAACCCACGTGGACACGGAGAGAACATGGAAACTTCACTCAGATTAGTATTCGAACTGGGAATCCCTAGTGCAGAGAGGAGAACATGCTAACCACTAAGCCACGTGCCGCCCAAGTTTCAACATATTAAAAAAATTTAGCACAACCTAAAACTGTACTATTTTATCTTCTACCCATCCATCCATTATCTTCCGCTTTATCCTCTATTAGGGGCGCGGAGGGTCATGCCCATCCAGGGGAGAACCTTTTGGGGCGCTGGGCAGGACACCCAGGATCTATCACTGGACACACTCGCTCACACAGACACACTCTATATGGGGCAATTTGGAGAATTCAATTTATCTTCAATCCATACTTTTGGACTGTGGGAGGAAACAGGAGAACCCGGAGGAAACTCACGCAGACATCGCTGGGCACACTCATTCACTCACTCACACAAACACACTATATAAGGCAATTTTGAGAATTAAATTGACTTGATCTATGTTTTTGGACTGTGGGAGGAAACCGGAGAACCCGGAGGAAACTCACGCGGACACAGCGTGAACATGGAAACTCCACCCAGATTGGGATTCAAACCTGAATCCCCAGTGCTGAGAGAAGAACATGCTAACCACTAAGCAACCATGCTGCCCACATAAAAATATATTAATCATCCATCCATTATCTTCCGCTTTATCCTCTACTAGGGTCGTAAGGTCAATTGACCTTAATCCATGTTTTTGGACTTTGGGAGGAAACTCCACCCAGAACATGGAAACTCCACCCAGAACCCCTAGCGCTGAGAGGCACTGAGAACATGCTCGCCACCATGCCACCCTATATATTAATCAAATTATTGTTATTATATATTAGAACAATACAATATGGCAAATAACCCTTGCACACATTTACATCAATACAGTTCTTTAAGAACCATCTAAATTTATAAACCATATTCTTTAAAGTGGTGCATAAAGATTTAAGTAGTAAATATTACACAATATTATTGGTTTCCGATACAGAATAATAAACATTTAAACTGAAATAATGTCATTTATTACAAATTTATTAATTCTCAACATGACATAATTAAATATTTTAAATAATGTTGACGTAATTTTGAACATAAGCAAATACACACGTATGCTTTTTTTTCTGTTTGTTGTTTCTGCACTTAAGGCAGATACACGTATCTTGCCAGCAGAGGTCGCCAGATTCAAAACAATAATTATTTTCAAGAATCGAGTTCAAAAACGGCACGGTGGCTTAGTGGTTAGCACGTTCGCCCCTCAGCACTAGGGATTTCCGGTTCGAATCCCAATTTGGGTGGAGTTTCCATGTTCTCCCCGTGTCTGCGTGGGTTTCCTCCGGGTTCTCCGGTTTCCTCCCACAGTCCAAAAACACGGATCAAGTTAATTAAATTCTCAAAATTGCCCCATGTAGAGTGTGTCTGTGTGAGTGAGTGTGTGCCCAGCGATGGATTGGCGCCCTGTCCTGGGTCTATCTGCCCAGCGCCCAAAACGTTCTCCCCTGGATGGACATGGGGAACCCCACCGCGACCCTAATAAAGGATAAAGCGGGAGATAATGAATGAATGAGTTCAAAAACATTCATTCCATTACAGTTTATAATTATATTTATACTTATTTATACTTTTATTCTTTACATCTATCTATCTATCTATCTATCTATCTATCTATCTATCTATATATATATATATATATATATATAGATGTAAAGAATAAAAGAATAATTATATATATATAAATTATATATAATTATATACTATATTACACTAAAAGAATATTCTAATAACTTTTTTACTGCTTGTGTTTGTGATTTAATAAAAATCCTGATTTACAGTTGGAAACAGATAGAGCTTTTGCTTTATAATTTGAAGATGCTAATTCCTTTGGAAGCTTTGGGTTCCCCTAAAGTCCAAAACCAAAGTAGTAGGTGAATTAGTGATACTAATTACTAAATGCAAGAAGACACAATTACATTAACAGGTTTCTGGATTCTCAAAACATAATAAAATTACACAATACAGTTTATAAAAAACATCGGGAAATAATGTATTGTATATCACGCATTGATACAAATGTATACATACAAACACATACAAATGCAAAAGAGAGGAACGGTCTTCCCAACTCTGTCCGTAATGCAGAGACACTAGGCATTTTTAAAAAAACCCTAAAGATGCATCTTTTTACCAAACACCAGAAAAAAAAGGTGGGGTTCCCCATGCCCATCCAGGGGAGAATGTTTCGGGCGCTGGGCAGATATACCCAGGACAGGGTGCCAATCTATCGCTGGGCACACACTCACTTACACAAACACACTATATATGGGGCAATTTGGAGAATTCGTTTGACCTTGATCCATCTTTTTGGACTGCGGGTGGAAACCGGAGATACAAGGTGTATTGACAATAATTTCTCAAACGGCTCAGCCAATCAGATTTAAGGACTGGAACCTGTTTTTACAAAAAAATCTTGTATAACATGCATTGATACAGATGAAGCTCTCAGAGGTGTGCCCAATTATCATGGCTGGAGAGGCTCAGATGGTTGTTTTTTTTTTTAATTGTCTGTCTTTAAAACTAGTTTAATTAGTTGGGCTGTATCTTAGAAGTGGGCGGCATGGTGGCTTAGTGGTTAGCACGTTCCCCTCTCTGCGTTAGGGAATTGAATTCTCCAATTGCCCCATATAGAGTGCGTTTGTGTGTGAGTGTGTGAAACTTTCTCCCCTGGATGGGCTTTGGGAACCCCCCGCGACTTTAGTAGAGGATAAAGCGGAAGATAATGGATAGATGGATGTATCTTAGAACAAAACGTCTATTTTTGTAAAAAAAAGTTTTATTTGGTCTTATTTTTACATGTAACACCAGTAATTAAAATTTAACTTTAACCTCGATTAATCTCCAAACTCAAATCTCTGCAGGTACATACCCTCTGTTTGCTGAACAGGGAGCAGGATGATGGTCATCTGGGAGACGTTGATGTTTGTATGAGCTCACTCTCAGGTCTCTGCTGTCTGCGTCTGGCTATTGTAACAGAAGTCATGTTATTACTCCTCAAAGTTTAAGAATGGCTTAAAGGTTGATCAAAAACTGATTCACAAACTGGAAGTTTCAATGCCAAGTCCATTTGAACAAGTGTGAGTTGCCATGAACAAAAATAAAACGATATTCAAACCAAAAAAGATTAAAATTTATAAAAGAATGGAAAAATAAAACAAGTCTTACCGTGCCCTCAACCAAAACACTACGCCATTAAACCTTCACCAGCCAACTCAAAATGGCTGGGATCTGGTGTTTAAATACCTTTAATCTGATTGGAACACACCTTGTATGTTGGGAAAAATAATTTTTCAACACCCCGATCTGTCTACTTTTAAATCACTCCTTGATACCCATGTTACACTCGCCTACCTAGAGATTAAAGCAGCTGCGCATCGGAAGCGCAGGGCCATCGCGTTCTAACGCGCTGAAGGGAGCCAGGCACGCAGGTAGCAGGGAAATGGAATTTTATTAAAGGTGTAGCGACACCACAAAACACAGGAACCGCCGAGTGAACATAAACTAAACCCACGAAGTGCACCGAGGACAGGGAAAGAAGGAAATAAATACAAATGAAAACCGATCACGTGCACAACACAACCAATCAACAGAAAGAGATCATTAAACAAACTAAATGACATTAATTAAAGTAAATTAACCAACATGGAACAGGTGCCCTAGGCACCTGTTACAACCCATCTGTTTCGGATGGCTTTTAACCTCTAATTTAATCTGATATCTTATTTCTGTTCCTGCATTTTAATTTAGCTTTTCTTATTTTATAACTGCGTTAATGTTTAATATGTCTTACATGTTTCAATGTTCTACTCTATTACTTGTTTTTGTAAAGCGTCTATGAGGTCCCTAGAAGCTATTATTTTATAAATACCCTATTTTTATTACCCTATAAATACCATATTTTTATAAATACCCAATTTTAAAAATTAAATGTATAATTATAATTATTATTATTATTATTCATTTTCATTCATTCATTCATTATCTTCCGCTTTATCCTGTATTAGGGTTGCGGGGGGGTTCCCCATGCCCATCCAGGGGAGAATGTTTCGGGCGCTGGGCAGATACAGCCAGGACAGGGCGCCAATCTATCGCGGGAACACACTAACACACACAGACAAACACACTATATGGGGCAATTTGGAGAACTCGAATGAATTGATCCATGTTTTTGGACTGTGGGAGGAAACCGGAGAACCCGGAGGAAACCCATGCGGACACGGGGAGAACATGGAAACTCCACTCAGATGGGGATTCGAATCGGGAATCCCTATTGCTGAGAGGAGAACGTGCTAACCACTAAACCACCATTATTATTATTGGCAGCACAGTGGCTTAGTGGTTAGCATGTTCTTCTCTCAGCACTAGGGATTCCCAGTTCAAATCCCAATCTGGGTGGAGTTTCCATGTTCTCCCCATGTCCTCGTGGGTTTCCTCCGGGATCTCCGGTTTCCTCCCACAGTCCAAAAACATGGATCAAGTCAATTGAGTTCTCCAAATGGCCCCATATAGAGTGTGTCTGTGTGTCAAGTGTGTGCCCAGTGATAGATTGGCGTCCTGTCCTGGCTGTGTTTGCCCAGTGCCCGAAACTTTCTCTCCTGGATGGAAATGGTGACCCCCCCCCCCCTGCCCCCGTGACCCTAGTAGAGGATAAAGCAGAAGATAGGATGGATGGATAAATAAAATGTATTATTATTATTATTATTATTATTATTATTATTATTATTATTATCCCACATGGACATGTGAGAAACATGGAAACTGGATCCCCAGCATCGAGAGGTGGACGTGAGGTACTTTATAGTTCGAAAACATGATTTTAAAATCAATCATAAATGTATTGCATTCACTTCAAACACTTAAGGTATAATTCAGCTTAGAACATGTCATATAAATACAACTACACATATGAGGTTCACACAAAAGGCATGTGGATAAAACCATTTATGGGAATTTTTGGGAGCAGACGGTGGCTGGTGCTGGTGCTGTTGGATGTTTTGGTCAGCTGTTACTTGTTTCAAAGCCGCTCAGGAACGAGAACACTAAAGCTTTGTTCTAAGGGAGCAGCACGACTCGCTTTTGCTCCTGGTTTTTCGTTTAAATACCTCCTACATTTCCTTTTCCAGCCCCAGGACCGTCTCTCGCTCTCCTTCGGCCCAGTCATGTGTGAGCTGTCAGCAGTCGACCACGAGGCTACTGTCTGCCTATCCCTGCCAAAAAAAGCTTTTTCTCAGGGTGTTAATGATGAGTGAAGGAAACGGTTCTCAATTTTTTCCTCACTTTGGTTTATACAGCTGGCAGTGCCCCTGATATCCCACTCACTTTCACACTAACAGGGCATATTTATTGTTTTTAAGCTACAATCAGAGAAAGTTCTGGAGAACTTGACTTATTGCTTCATGTACATTTTGGACTTAACTTATATCATAAGGGCGGCACGGTGGCTTAGTGGTTAGCATGTTCTCTTCTCAGAGCTGGGGATTCCCAGTTGAAATCACAATCATGGTGGAGTTTTCATGTTCTCCCCGTGTCAGCGTGGGTTTCCTCCAGATTCTCAGGTTTCCTCCCACAGTTCAAAAACATGGATCAAGTTAAAAGAGTGTGTTTGTGTGAGTGAGTGTGTGCCCAGTGATATATTGGCATCCTGTCCTGGGTGTATCTTGCCAGCACCTGAAACATTCTCCACTGGATGGGCATGGGGAACCCCCATGCGACCCTAGTAGAGGATAAAGCGGAAGATAATGGATTGATGGATCTATAACATATCTTACCAATTTTGGAGGGTGGCACTGTGGTTAAGTAATTAGCATGTTCGCGCTGGGGATCCAGGTTTGAATCCCAATCTGGGTGAAGTTTCCATATTCTCATGCACTTTAATTCTAAGACATTTACCAGACATACAGCTTAAGAACGGCTCACAAAACTCATTTTCACTTCCTGTTCACACAATCACACAATCATTTACCAGCAGATTAAAGGACAGCTTTTAGCTTCAGGATATCAGCCTTTTTAACAGCTTATAAACTAGTCAAGTCACATCTTACCACAAGAACATACACACACTGAAGTAAGGATGAGTTTCATTTAGTCTTTTGCCAAACCCAGATATGATTTATATCCTCTGGGGAACAAACCCATAGATTTCTGTCCTCTGTAATATACATAACTATTTACGGTGGCACGGTGGCTTAGTGGTTAGCATGTTCTCCTCCCAGTGCTAGGGATTCCTGGTTCGAATCCCAATCTAGGTGGAGAGTGTGTTTGTGTGAGTGAGTGTGTGCTCAGTGATGGATTGGTGCCCGAAATGTTCTCCCCTGGATGGGAACCCTAGTAGAGGATAAAAGGTGGAACATAATGAATGGGTGAATGGATATTAACTTTTATATTTTTAAGATACTAATTTCTGGAAACTTCCCAATACTGTAAAAAAATGGACTAGATTATGTCATGAAAGACCCGTTTTTTAACAATTTTGCTTTCAGTAAACACATTTATGAATCAAACCTTGTTTTTTGTTAGTGTGTTTGTTACCATTTTGTAAAAGCAATATAATGAATATAATGAATATAATGAAATCACAGGAAAGTGGTGTAACTGTACTCCGCTAGGCATCGTGCCTCATAACAACTCTTTTCCGTGATTTATTCACTACAATACAAGCCCTCATGTTTTGCAATAACTTATTAGAAAATGAAATAACAAACACTTCAAGGCTTTGAAATAAGCATGCACTGGTTTAAAGACTAATGTTAATGTTAAGAACTTCCTTCCTGTTTAACACACTTTGTCTAGTAACCGGTGATGGCCTCATCAAACTCCCCCCCCCGTTCCAGCCGGAGCTATTTTACCAGATGTTTTTGCTTTCCTCAGATGAGGCTAGAGTTTCTCTAGACTCTGGTTTTACAGTCTTCTCCATCCACACAGACACACCAGTTTGAGATGACAAAATGATATAACCTGTATAAAGTAATGTGTTTACAGCTCCAGTGATGTCATAACAAAAGTAGAAATGGAAAGTAACAAAGTCCTTATTGTGCTCATGTCCTCTACTCTTATTATCTGAGAGTTCAGAGTAACTACACTCTTTACAATCTTATTGCAGTCTTTGAAAGTGGTGTGTTACCCATTTGTAAATCTCTATTTTTGTTTGCTTGTTAAATTTAATTTAATTTCCTTTTTTTCCACCAATTTTGTACCAGTGTCCTGCTCATTCACTGAGTTGGGTTCTTAATGATGGCAGTATTTATGTAACTGGATTTTTATAAGGGGTGGCACAGTGGCTTAGTGGTTAGCATGTTCACTTCTCAGCACTAGGAATTCCTGGTTCGAATCCCAATCTAGGTAGAGTTTCCATGTTCTCCCCGTGTCCGCATGGGTTTCCTCCAGGTTCTCCGGTTTCCTCCCACAGTCCAAAAACATGGATCAAGTTCAATTGAATTCTTCAATTTGCCCCATATACAGTGTGTTTGTTTGTCCGTGTGAGTGAGTGTGCCCAGTGATATATTGGCGCCCTCTGTACCTGGGTGTATCTGCCCAGCGCCCGAAAATTCTCCCCTGGATGGGCATTACATTACAAACACATATGAAAATTTAATTTTTGCAGTTGTTTATATTACTTTTGAATATTATTTTGATCAGATTTTTCAAACCCACTTATATTTTCCAAGGTCCATCCATCCATCTATCCATTATCTTCCGCTTTATCCTCTACTAGTGTTGCCCCATGCCCATCAAGGGGAGAACGTTTCAGGTGCTGGGCAGATACACCTTAGACAGGGCACCCAAACACACACACCTGAACACACTCTAAATGGGGCAATTTAGAGAATTCACCCATGCGGGAGAACATGGAAACTTCACCCAGATTGGGATTCGAACTGGGAATCCCTAGTGCTGAGAGGAGAACATGCTAACCACTAAGCCACCGTGCTGCAATTTTCCAAGGTTCAATTTGTAAAAATAGCTTCAGTATTGTGTTGGTGTTCAGTTTTGATAGTCTTTCCTACAAATTGTAAGGTTGGAAAAAGTGATGGGAAAATGGGACACGAAAGGAAAAAAGGTAATGAGCATAACAGATCAACACTATGACATCATCGATCAGTTTACTGTTACCATGGTAACCTCGTGGCTTTATATTGGAATTAGTTGTGGGTGTGATGTTCGTTCAGTGGAATGTCCTAGATTTTGTCTTTAAGTGGGGCATGATTGTACAATCAAACAGTTCTATAGTTGAATATTAGTAAAAACTTTAACTGTGAAGTTCTTCTTAAGCATCTTAATATAAAAGCAGCTGAAAAAATATTAAAAATAAAGCAAAACAAAGATGTCAGTGTTTAATATCAAACCCGTACTTATTGATCATAAGTCCTGGTATTGTTTCTCTCTGCTTGGTGCAGCTCAGTTTAATGTGTCCTGCAGGATTACTGCATCAGTCCAGATTCAGACGTTCGTCTTTACATCATGTGTTTCACAATTATGATGTCATCCACCAGCAGTCCTGGGAAGATCTCTAAAACATTGTAAAGAAGTTTTAAGAGTGCAGACATATGCTGCTGTCAGTGTTTTTATATCACCTTTATTATGAGTATTGGCATCAAATCAAATCATTCATTCATTCATTATCTTCCCCTTTATCCTCTATTAGGGTCGCGGGGGGGTTCCCTATGCCCATCCAGGGGAGAACGTTTCGGGTGCTGGGCAGATACACCCAGGACAGGGCGCCAATCCATCGCTGGGCACACACTCACTCACACAGACACGCACGCATACACACTCTACATGGGACAATTTGGAGAACTCAATTGACTTGATCCATGTTTTTGGACTGTGGGAGGAAACTGAAGAACCCGGAGGAAACCCACGCAGACACGGGGAGAACATGGAAACTCCACCCAGATGGGGATTCGAACTGGGAATCCCTAGTGCTAAGAGGCGAACGTGCTAACCACTAAACCACCGTGCTGTCCAAATCAAATCAAAACAGGTTTATTGGTCACATGCGTAGATATACATGGTACAGCCAGCAGTCAAATTCTTATCCGACATCTCCACATAAAGTTAAAATAGAATAAAATAGAATATAGAATAAAAATAGAATAAAGATAAAAACAAAAGAAGAGAAACTGTACAATTATGGCCCTGTAACAGATGTAAACAAGAATGGTCTTATAAGTTCTGCTTATAAGTTCTTATAAGTCCGTTGGGAAGAAGCTCCTCCTCATCCTCTCTGTGTTTGCCTTCAGGACACAAAAACGCCGTTCTGATGTCAACAGAGTGAAGAGCTTGTTGTCAGGATGACTCAAGTCTTCCACCATCAATGTCATCAAGCACTGTGTGAAGCTATAAAATTTAGCTCGGTATTCATGGTTGTGTATATTTACTGCATACCTAATGCCCCTGCACTTTTTATAGAGTGTCATTTAATCAAATCTGCATGGACACCCTACTTTCTTACTATTTGAATAAAAAAATAGTGACATTTCTGCAACACAGACATTCAGACGCTACGCAAAAGCTTTATAGCTGGTTTGAAGAACTTGGTAAGATTAAGACAATCCCTCAAAAACCCATTAAACTGTCTGATGAAACAGGCCACATGTGTGAAAAACCTAAGTATATTGATTGACAAAAGAAAGAACCCTCATTTTTGTATATTGACAAAAGACAGAACCCTAACGATATGCAGGCAGCCGGTACATCACATCAACCGATGCAAACCTGTGATGAGGGAAGGTTAAGAAAGACATGGCAAAAAACAACAAGTAAGTAAAATTAACAATGACTAATAAAAATACACATAATCATGCCTTCCCTGACAGCACAGAACAAAAAAAAAAAGTAAAAGATACAGAGGACTGCCAGACGAAAAGCGAAAAAAAGAAGGTTCTGGACGCTGAGGCAAAGTGTTCATGAGAAGAGAAAACTTGGGCCGGCTTCCCCCCAGACTATATAATGACGTATCTGGCCCCGAACCCCAGTCAAGGGGCCAAGGGTCTACACCAAGGCCGTCCTCCACCATGTGAAAAAAGAAAGCCGTGTCTGTGGCAGCACTATGCGGCAGGAAGACCCTGCCTATGGCGGGGATGCCCTTTTGCTGAGTGCTGGCAGGACCACCCTCTTGCTAAGTTCTGGTGTGGATGCCCTGCAACTTAGTGCTACTGGGAATGCCCTCTTGATATGTGCTGGCAGGGACGACCTCCTGATGAGTGCTGGCGGTGATGCCCTCTTGCTAAGTTCTAGTGGGAATGCCCTCTTTCTAAGTACTGATTGAAATGTCCTGCAGCTAAAGGCTGGCAGTGATGCCCTTTTGCTATGTGCTGGAAGGAACATCCTCTTGCTAAGTACTAGTGGGGATGTCTTCTTGCTAAGAAATGGTGGGGATGCCCTGCAACTGAGTGCTGGCGGGAACACCCTCTTGATATGTGTTGGCAGGGACAACCTCCTGCAGTGTGCTGGTCATAATGCCCCGTTGCTAAGTGCTGGCAGTGATGCCCTCTTGCTATGTGCTGGCAGGAACACCCTCCTGCAGAATGCTGGTGGTAATGCCCCTTTGCTAAGTGCTGGCAGTGATGCCCTCTTACTATGTGCTGGCAGGAACACCCTCTTGCTAAGTGCTGGCGGTGATGCCCCTTTGCTAAGTGCTGGTGGTGATGCCCTCTTGCTATGTGCTGGAAGGCACATCCTCTTGCTCAATGCTGGCGGTGATGCCCCTTTGCCAAGTGCTAGTGGGGATGCCTTCTTCTATGTTCTGTGAGGGACGACCTCCTATTGAGTGCTGGCAGTGAAGCCTTATTGTTAAGTACTAATGAGGATGCCCTCTTGCTAAGTGCTAGTTGGAAAATCTTCTTGCTATGTTCTGTCAGGGACGACCTCCTGCTGAGTGCTGGTGATGATGCCTTATTGCTAAGTGCTGGCAGGAATGCCCTCTTGTTGAGTGCTGGCGGGAATGCCCTCTTGATATGTGCTGGCAGGGACGACCTTATGCTGAGTGCTGGCGATGATGCCTTATTGATAAGTGCTGGCAAAAACACCCTCTTGCTGAGTGCTGCTGGTGATGTTCTCTTGCTAAGTGCTGGCACCGACGCCCTATTGTTGAGTATTGGTTGGGATGCCCTCTTGATATGCGCTGGCAGGGACGACCTTCAGCTGAGTGCCGACAGCGATGCCCTCTTGCTATGTGCTGGCTAGAACAGCCTTTTGCTGAGTGCTGGCTGCGATGCCCTCTTGTTGAGTACTGACTGGGATACCCTCTTGATATGTGCTGGCAGGGGCAACCTCCAGCTGAGTGCTGGCAGGATGCCCTTTTGCTATGTGCTAGCTAGAACAGCCTCTTGCTGAGTGCTGGTGGTAATGTCTTCTTGTTGAATGCTGGCAGGGATGCCCTCTTGATATGTGCTGGCAGGGGCGACCTCCAGCTGAGTGCTGGCAGCGATGCCCTCTTGTTGAATGCTGGTTGGGATGCCCTCTTGCTGACTACTAGTTTGCTCCATGCTATCTCTATGCCTGGCACCTGCACCACTTAAATAACAAGGGTGCTTGCGAATATATTTATGCCACTTGATGTTGTCAGGTAAATTTCTGGCGTACTGCTATCCTGACAACAGAAGACACGACTGCACCACTGACAAAACAACATACTAGTTAGACGTCAACAGTCAGACGTTTATTGCTATCTCAAAAAAGATATTACCACACTGTAAACAGAAGGAACAGGACTCAAGCAAAACTCGTGTTTTGCCCATGTTTGTATTCTTTTTGCACTTACTTAAAAACATTATTTAGCACAACAACCAAGATGGGGCAACAGGGTGACTTAGTGGTTCTCCAATTTTCTCCCACAATCCAAAAACATGGATCAAGGTCAATTGAATTCTCCAAATTGCCCCATATAGAGTGTGTTTGTGTGTGTCTGTGTGAGTGAGTGAGTGTGTGCCTGAGTGATCTGCCCAGCGCCCAAAATGTTTCCCTCTGGATGGGCATGGGGAACCCCCTTAACAACCCTAATTGAGGATAAAGTGGAAGATAATGGATGGATGGAACAACCAATATATGATGGTGGTTTCATCTCTTGCCTCACAGAGAGAAGGTCTTGTGTTCGATTTCCATGTAAGGAAATCCTTTCTGGGCGGAATATTAATGTCCCCCCTATATTTTTGTGAGTTTTCTCCAGGTTTCAGACCACACTCCAAAACCGTGATAGTAAGTAAATTAGTAATACAAATTTTCCCCAGGTGTAAATCTGTGGATAAACATTTCCAGGCATAAGAATCTAATTCTTTGGACACCTTCCAGTATTTATACACGAAACCTATTACGCATACTCAAGATTGCTGTGATGTACAGTATACAAATGCTAATAATGCTCACCTACACTTTGTATTATACATAGAGGACAATAATTTACTTAAAAAAAAACAAAAAAAAAAACATTTGGAATGAAATGTAAAAAATGTATATATACCTTTTTATAACCACTGGAACGAAAAATTTCCAGTCGAGTCCAAGACAGCAAATTTACGACATGGGTGACAAAAGGACCTTTCTAACCAGGCGAGCCCTGATAACCCGATAATTTAAATCCATGTGGTCATGGAGCAATGTACTCCCAATTATGGGAAAAGCAAATAATATTTTACTCCTTTAGATGGCTGAGAACTAACATGAAACATCTGTACATTTAAAGCAATTGCAGAAAAGCATTTCACTGCGTCACCCCCATCGCCCCCTTTTCACCCCCACCCACCACTACCACAACATGGAGCAGCGGGCTCCCTTTCAGATCCTCCACTCATCTGTCCCTGATGAAGCCAAACTGCTGGACTGGATTAGGGGCTCAGTGCTAACAGAACAAACTTGTTCTAGTGAAAATATGAGTAGGGCTGTTGGAGGAACAGATCTAGATAAGTGTGCTTCACCTTTAAAAGACTGACAGTCTGAATACGTAGATGTGTAAGAACCAGAGAGCTTTGAAGTTGTATTAATCAGCTTTGAGTTGACAAGTGTGTGCTTTAACCTGGACACGTGAACAACATCTGGAACCCATTAGGAGTTCCTAGGGCTAATCCACCTCCATCATCTGCACGGCAGTGCACCAGAGCTGCAGCCTCATTATACTTGCTAATGTACTTTCATCATCACATGGCTGTGCATTACAGCTGCAGCCTCTTTTTGATAACATATACTGTACAGCTTGTTCTAGAAACCAAAATGTGCACAACCAAAAGTTATTGTTATTCTGACCAAAACCTTCTAGAAACACAGAAATCGACAGAGTTACCGTGTTAAGCATCTATACATATAACTATATGCTTGATGTGCTTTATGCCCATTTGTGAAAAAACTTCCAACATATATAACAAAAGAAAGGGTAGAGATTTCTAAATCTTTACAGAACATAACTAAGGCAATAGACGAAGCATAAAGCAATCCAATGGTTAAGTTGGTCTATTATGGAGCATGGCATGCTGGTTAAAGACGTGAGCATGCTACACCCAACCACCTGATACATCCATCCATCCATCCATCCATCCATCCATCCATTATCTTCTGCTTTATCCTCTACTAGGGTCGCGGGGGGTTCCCCATGCCCATCCAGAGGAGGAAAGTTTCGGGCACTGGGCAAATACACCCAGGACAGGATGCCAATATTTCACTGGGCACATACTCACACCCACACATGCACACACATATGGGGCAATTTGGAGAATTCAATTGACCTTGATCCATGTTTTTGGACTGTGGGAGGAAACCGGAGAACCTGGAAGAAACCCACACAGACACAGGGAGAACATAGTACCTCCATCCAGATTGGGATTTGAACCGGAAATCCCTAGTGCTTGAGAGGAGCACGTGCTGACCACCTGACACAGAACCTCAATAAATAATTAATAGTTTTTTTAATATTGCAAATAAACATGCACAAGTGCACATCCTACATACCACGTATAGCGTTGACGACACCTCGGATGGTAGACACACGTGATCCCTACAAGCCAAAATATATGTCTAATAAGGCAGTCGTAGGTTTGTGGTTAAGGAATCTGCCTTGCGATCTGGAATCCCCAGTTTGAGTCCTATTCGCACAAAGTACTATGGCTGAAGTGCCCTTGGGCAAGGCACCTAACACCAATTGGTTTATTTATAGAGTTGCTCACCACTCAGGGCATGTGTGCTCACTTCACTCAGTGTGTATATGTGTGTTTTACAGCACGGATGGGTTAAATGTGCACAGTTGATCCAGCTGCTGATGCCTAAGTCGCTATGCTCCCTTTTTGGCCCCATTTTCCCCATGTAGAGTGTGGCTGTGTGAGTGAGTGTGCACCCAGTGATAGATTGGCCCCCTGTCCTGGGTGTATCTGGGTGTAGTACTGTTGTTCCAAATAAGTGTTTTATGGAGTAATGCTCCATATGGTCCAATGTTGAACAACCGAGCAGGAAACTGTTCAATGGCATAGTTAAGGGGTGCACAATACGTCAATCGCATCGGCCGTTCGATCGCGAAGGGGTGTCAGGTCGATCGCGATGGAGGTTTGAGAAAAAAAAGCGTTTATCATGTATCAGCGCTTTTTTACAGCACAGTTTCGGAAGGGCTTATACACACACACACACACACATTCACACACAATGTGAGTCATTCTAAATCTCGAACTCTATCCCTGTGCAAGCATCAGTCTGCCCTCCCGCCCCGTCTCTCTCGCTGTTCCCAAAACCGGTATGTGGCCACGCCTCCGTGCCTAAATCATAAGCACTGCCTCAAGAATCATCTACATTAGATTTACATTAGATTACATTAGACAGTTTCTGTTTGTGTTTTTACACTTTATTTTACTGACAAGACGAGTGAAGGACGAGTGAAGCTCAAAAAGAACTAAAATGTTCCACTTTCATTTAGAGTGGGGGGCGGGGGTGAATATTTTTTACAATGTCAAACTCAAAATGCATTTGATTTAATTAATGTTCATGTTCTGTTTGGGGGGGGGCACGGTGGCTTAATGGTTAGCATGTTCTCCTCTCAGCGCTAGTGATTCCTGGTTCGAATCCCGATCTGGGTGGAGTTTCCATGCTCTCCCCATGTCCACGTGGCTTTTCTTCAGGTTCTCCAGGTTCTCTTTCCACAGTCCAAAAACATGGATCAAGGTCAATTGAGTTCTCCAAATTGCCCCATGTGTGTCTGTGTGTGTGTGTGAGTGTGTCCAGTGATAGATTGTCTTCCTGTCCTGGGTATATCTGCCCAGTGCCCGAAGTGTTCTCCCCTGGATGGGCTTGGGGAACCCTTCCGCGACCATAATAGAGGATAAAGCAGAAGATAATGGATGGATGGATGTTCTGTTTGAGGAAATGTGGGTTACAGTGATTGTTTTACATTTGTGCTGTATACTGTGTGTTTGGATGTAACTAAAATCAGGTTTTCTCCGTGCTATTTGCTGGAATGTGTTTAATAAAAGAGCAATTCTAACAGTAATAACATGATGTGTGTAAACAGGTTTCAATATAAAAGCCTAAAAAATGGAGATTGACCCCGGTAGATCTCAATGACCAGTCCAATGGAAAAGTAGATCTCGGGCCAGAAACGTGTGGGCACCCCTGGCATAGATAATAAGAAATAAAGTGAATACGTACAATGAAATGCTATTTATTAAAATTGATTGATTATATTATATTACTTGCACGAAACAAAAAGTCATATTATTTGTAATTTTGGATTTTTTTAAATTTAATTATTGAACTTTTTAAGAGCTGAAGCGTGAGACGGGAATCAAAGTGATGAATAGACTTGTGTCTGTAGGAGGATGGTGTGGATTTTTCAACTCTGCTGTGAAATTCCACCCAACTCAAAAACTCACACGACAGCTTATTTCTCACACAAGTATACACACACTCTCTCTTACACACACAAACATACAAAAATATCATACATGCGCACAGACCTTAACCTGGGTACCAAAAATTTTCAACTTGTTTATGGATTTACTTAAGCCAATATTACTACAAACTCCATTTACAGAAAAGCTTTTACAATTTTTAAAAACGCTATAAAGATTCAAAAGTTTATAGTCATAACTTTTATATAATGAATTGTGTAGTATTATTCCAAAAGTCTGTGTATTAATGTTATTGTTCTAATAGTTTATCATCCTGTGAATACGAATCAATATTTTAGAATTTAGTGTTTAGTGTAGATTATTATTTATTACATTATCAAAACTTAGTGAGGGCGGCACGAGTGTTTAGTGGTTAACATGTTCTCCTCTCAGCGCTAGGGATTCCCAGTTCGAATCCCAATCTGGGTGGAGCTTCCATGTTCTCCCCGTGTCCATGTGGGTTTCCTCCGGTTTCCTCCCACAGTCCAAAACATGGATCAAGGTCAATTGAACTCTCCAAATTGCCCTATGTAGAGTGTGTTTGTGTGTGAGTGTGTGTCCAGCGAAAGATTTTTCATCCTGTCCTGGGTGTATCTGCCCAGCGCCCGAAACAATCTCCCCAGGAGGAGCATGGGAACCCCCCCGCAACCCTAGTAGAGGATAAAGTGGAAGATAATAAATGGATGAAAAACTTAGTATCTTTATTTTAAGTGTTTGAGTTTTTGTTAAATATCATATTCACAGGATCTGCTGGAAAACATTAGAAAAGACATTCTGGTTAAATTTCCGATGTAAGAGATCCTTGGTTTGATATTGTTCGCAAGTTGTGAACCTTCACTTCATTAATTCCTGCCACATCACTAAGATAAATGAAACAAGAAGTTACACAAATGTGTAATGCTAAACATCTTAACATATCCTAATGGAGAATTCAAGGTCACGGTCAAGGTCAAGGTCAACAGCACTGGGAGTCCAGGTTCTAATCCCAATCTGGGTGGAGTTTCCATGTTCTCCCCGTATCCACGTAGGTTTCCCCAGGACTATCCGGTTTCCTTCCACAGTCCAAAAACATGGATCAAGGTCAAATGAATGCTTCAAATTGCCCCATATACAGTGTCTGTAGTCTGCAATGTCTGTAGGCCTGACATTTCGAATCTCCAATGTTCCATTGGGATGGACATTTCCATTGTGGGATTTTCCTATAATAAGGTGCTGAGAGAAAGATGTTATCTGGCATACTCCAGGTGATATTTGGAGGTGGATCCCCTTACGCTCTACAGTCACTAATCTTCCTGGATAATTTGTCTGTAATGTCTTTCACCTGTTTAAGGTGAGTTGAATGCTCCAAATTGCCCCATATAGAGTGTGGCTGTGTGAGTGAGTGTGCCCAGTGATAGATTGGCGCCCTGTCCTGGGTGTATCTGCCCAGCACCCGAAAAGTTCCCCCTGAATGAGCATGGGGAACCCCCCCCCCCCCCCCCCCCCGCGACCCTAATAGAGGATAAAGCGGAACATGATGGACGGATGGATGGATGGAGTACATGAGTATACTCATGGAGCAGCTTTTAATGAGGCATTCAGAAGTATTATTACAATGATGTAATGATTTGAATAAAATATTTTACTCTGGAG
Source organism: Corydoras maculifer (assembly GCA_019802435.1). Lineage (NCBI taxonomy): Eukaryota > Metazoa > Chordata > Actinopteri > Siluriformes > Callichthyidae > Corydoras > Corydoras maculifer. The sequence continues at coordinate 1,559,792 of JAFMOD010000343.1, forward strand.
GCGGCACGGTGGCTTAGTGGTTAGCACGTTCGCCTCTCAGCGCTAGGGATTCCCGGTTCGAATCCCCATCTGGGTGGAGTTTCCAAGTTCTCCCCGTGTCTGCGTGGGTTTCCTCCGGGTTCTCCGGTTTCTTCCCACAGTCCAAAAACATGGATCAAGTTAATTGAATTCTTAAAATTGCCCCATTTAGAGTGTGTCTGTGTGAGTGAGTGTGTGCCCAGCGATGGATTGGCGCCCTGTCCTGGGTCTATCTGCCCAGCGCCCGAGACGTTCTCCCCTGGATGGGCATGGGGAACCCCACCGCGACCCTAATAGAGGATAAGCAGAAGATAATGAATGAATGAATGAATTTTACTCTGGAGACAAAAAATCCGACTTTCTTTGCCCTTTGTTCCTGTATGAACTTCCATTTAAAGATGAATTGTGGTTAAGGTTGAGCTTGTCTTCACTGAGCCGCATTAAGAACGAGAAGCTGGGCATATTAAAAGTTTCAGCTGCTGCTTTCACGCCAACTTTCCATGTTCTTTAAATGTTTCCTCGCTGAAGAAATGTGATGTTTGGAAAAGTGCAGACACATTCCTGTCCTAAACCGCAAGTATGCTTTTCTTCCCAGATTCTCTGAGATCTGTAACATTTTTGCCTCTGGCTTTAACACTTCTCACTTTCCTCTGAGATTTCGCTCCTCTGTAGTTCACGGTAAGAAAAGCGTTACTGATGAAAATCACAAAGCTGCAGCATGTTCACCTGCCAACAAACCGTCAGTGTTATTGAAGAAAAAAATTTGTCTTTTAAAGCTTTTTGTGTTGAATTTCAAGTTGCTGCCTTAACTTTCAATGAGATTGCAAATGAGTCCCGAAATGCAATCCATCCAACCATTATCTTTCGCTTTATCCTCTACTAGGGTCGCGGTGGTGGTGGTGGTGGTGGTGGGGGGTGGTTCCCCATCCAGGTGAGAACATTTCGGGCGCTGGGCAGATACATCCAGGACAGGGTATTGCTAAGCACACACTTTAGAGAATTAAATTTACCTTGATCCATGTTTTTGGACTGTGGGAGTAAACCAGAGAACCTGGAGGAAACCCACACGGACACGGGGAGAACGTGGAAATTCCAAACAGATTGGGATTCAAACCGGGAATCTCTAGCGCTGAGGGGAGAACATGCTAACCACTAAGCCACAGTGCCGTCCTCAAAATGCAATTCATGTTTTTTAAATAATTTTGTTTTTATTTTATTTAAGTTTAATTATATGAGACCAGGGCAGCACGGTGGCTTAGTAGGCATGTTTGCCTTTCAGAGCTAGGGATTCCCGGTTCGAATCCCAATCTGGGTGTAGTTTCCATGTTCTCCCCGTGTCCGTGTGGGTTTCCTCTGGGTTCTCCGGTTACCTCCCACAGACCAAAAACATGGATCAAGGTAAACTGAATGCTTCAAATTGCCCCATATTGAGTGTGTGTGAGTGTGTCTGTGTGAGTGAGTGTCCAGCGATAGATTGGCACCCTGTCCTGGGTGTATCTGCCCAGTGCCCAAAACATTCTCCCCTGAATGGGCATTCTCCCCACGACCCTAGTAGAGGATTAAGCGGAAGATAATTGATAGATGAGACCAAGTTTACATAGCCTGCATAATTACCCACGGAACATTACAGGCTAATCACAGGAAAAGACTATTAAGTTTATTTGTTGATGTTTTGCCCAGAAATGTGTCATTTAACCTTCAGATCTTGCAGAACATAAAATTGGCAGCACATACAGTAAATAAAATATTTAAATAATAATTTAAAATGTCAGTTCTCAAATGTCAGCACTGTAAATGAAAGGGTAAATGATTGGGATGTATTACAAGGATCGAATAATCACAAAAATAATATGTATGATTGCTTAGTTATATTTTCTGCCTTAAGTTTTTCTTCTGTCATTACTCTGAGATGTATTTTTCAATGAAACCAAAAATATGAAATGAGATGATGCAGTGTGATCCATGATCTTCTGAGATTTTGGACAAACGTAGCTTAAAAGTCTGTATTTGTAAAGAGCAGCATTTAAAATATGATACAAGTAGAATGGAAGCTGTAAATACAGCAGTTCCCATGATGACCCTTAGATGACCCTCAAATAAGTGACCCTGGTATCTGTGCCAATATCATTTTTTGCATGGCATTTGTAAATTCCAGAGTCCGATCTGGTCGACTTTTGGATGAAAAGTGTGCCATGTGGGTGAAGCACCTCACGTCCCCTGTTAGGAATGGAGAGAACAGATCTATCGGGTCTCTCCCAGATGATTTCTGGTGTTGGTACCCCAACAGAGATACAATTTAGCTGCACAGGAGAGCCTGCTATTACCTGGATGGTTGCTGGTGGTCCATTAGTGATGCGTGGAGCATGTGCAATGATCATAACGGGAACTTTCAGAATGGCCTCGCCCACATTGTTCTTGGCTTGACAGATGTAATTCCCTTGGTCATGTAGTTTGGCGTGATGGATGACCACTGTTCCGTTGTCCATGAGCCGATAGCGTCCTGTTATCTGAGGCTGTCTCAATACATGACCTCCAGGGATGGTCCAGAAAATGTTGGGACGAGGGCTACCATCCGTAAGACAGTGCAGGAAGAGAGGCTCTCCATATTTTCCATGGATGATCCCCCGTGGACGGGTGAGAATGTATGGCTTCTGTCCAACCTCCAGGATAATCATCTTTTCAATATAGCCGATTTTGTTCTTAGCGGCACAACGATACTTCCCGGCGTCCTCTGTTCTTGGACTGTGAATAACAAGGGTACCATCATTTCTCACTTGATATTGAGAACCCCAGTGGAGCCCTTTAAACTGGGTTCCATTAGGTAAAGTCCAGATTATATCTGGAGGTGGAATCCCAGCTGCAGAGCAGTTAAGTACTGCTGTTTTACCCAATCGCGTCACCATTCTCTCATTAAAGGGATTCTTAAATATAGGCCTCATGAGCTGATTGGTGACGTCAAGTTGCACCACCATAACAGCTTCTCCTCCATCATTACGTGCCATGCAGATAAACTCTGCAGTGTCTGTAGGCCTGACATTCCGTATCTCCAACGTTCCATTGGGATGGACATTGATCCTGCTCCCATAATACGGCGCTGAGAGAAAGATGTTATCCGGCATAATCCAAGTAATCTTCGGAGGAGGATCCCCTTCTGCTCTGCAGTCAATAAACTTCCTGGAAAATTTTTCGGCAATGTCTTTCACCACAGTCCTGTTTCGGTAATACCCATTGATGATTGGTGGGTTTCCATCAATTTCCAGGTTATACACTCTGTTCGTTTCCCCTACAGAATTACGAGCGATACATATGTACTCACCAACATCAGCTAAATGTATGTCACGGATATCCAAAGATCCATTAACGTGCATCAGGTATCGTCCATTTGACGCAGCAATGATGTCACTAGATGGTAGCATCCATAGGATTTTAGGTTTGGGTTCCCCTAAAGCCTCACAGTCAAAGCGGACATTCCCGCCAGGTTTAATTTTGGCATGTGTCATGGCTACAGGGAGTAAATGAGGAGTCGCAGTCACTACAGTGATGTGAACATGCATTTCGTCCTTGCCCAGGGTGTTCTCTGCATAACAGGTATAGTCCCCTTCTTCAGCCATGCCCACTTGATTCAAGTAGAGGGTTCCATTTTCAAACAATATGTAACGCTTGGATCGGGTTCTTTTAATGGCATCTGCTTGAAGGGCATTGTTTACCATGGTACCATCTGGGAGGCCCCAGGAAATATCTGGCACTGGAGAACCAGAAGCCTTGCAGTCCACTTGGAGATCCTTGCCATAAGAAACCTGTTTCTTGCCAGTGACCTTTGGTTCAATCTTAGCAGGCTTCATGGTGACGGAAACCTTCATCATCTGTAGATCATCTCCAGCATTGCTGCGTGCAACACACAGATAATCCCCAGCATCCTTCTCACTTACTGCATCAATCAGGAGTGTACCGTTCTCCAGCACCTGGATTCGGCTGCCCATTCTGCAAAAAGTAAGAAGGAAAAAATTACCTTAACAGTGGCTTAGTGGTTAGCACGTTCTCCTCTCAGTGCTGGGGATTCCCGTTCGAATCCCAATCTGGGTGGACTTTCCATGTTCTCCACATGACTGTGTGGGTTTCCTCCGGGTTCTCCGGTTTGCTCCCACAGTCCAAAAACATGGATCAAGGTCTACTGAATTCTCCAAATTGCCCCATATAGAGTGTGTGTGTGAGTCAGGGTGTACCCAGCGATGGATTGACATCCTGTCCTGGGTGTATCTGCCCAGCACCTGAAATGTTCTCCCCTGGATGGGCATGGGGAACCCACCCGAAACCTAGTAGAGGATAAAGTGGAAGATAATGGATTGATATCTAAAAACAAGTGAAGAGCCAAACTCTTAAACCTAATAACGTCAAGTTAAAATTATTTACTCTTGGGCATAAGACATAATTAAATTATGATATAATAGAAATATTATATTTAATAGGGGGCGGCATGGTGGTTTAGTGGTTAGCATATTCTCCTCTCAGTGCTAAAGATTCCTGGTTTGAATCCCAATCTGGGTGGAGGTACCATGTTCTCCCCATGTCCATGTGGATTTCCTCTGGGTTCCCCAGTTTCCTCCCACAGTCCAAAAACATGGACCAAGGTCAATTGAATTCTCCAAATTGCCCCATATAGAGTGTGTCTGTGTGTGTGAGTGTGTGTCCACCAATAGATTTGCACCCTGTCCTGGGTGTATCTGGCCAGAGCCCGAAAATTTCTCCCCTGGATGGGCATGGGGAACCCCATGTAATCCTATTAGAGGATAAAGCGGAAGATAATGGATGGATGGATTATAATTAAGGTCAAGTTATAAATTTACCTGTGTCGCCGATCTACAAGGGCTTTGGATGGAAGTCTCCAAATAATATTGGGATTTGGATTTCCCGTTGCAGCGCAGTTCAGCTGAAGTTGTTCACCATACTCTAGTGCAGTCATTAAATCCGATGTCTCCGTTATTTGTGGAGGAATTACAGTTCTCTCGACTGACAGAGTCACAACGCGTCTCGCTGATCCCGTGGAACTTGTGGTGATACATTCGTACATCCCGCTGTCTGTAACATCCAGATTCTTCATGTATAGCGTTCCATTAGAAAAAGAACCAACTCTGGGGCCCATGTGACGAGATGTTACAACAAGACCATCCATAAGGACCCAGTGTGTTGTGGGTGGGGGATCTCCATGAGCTGTACAGGGCAGCCAGATGTTCTGCCCAACATCAGCCCTTATCAACTGCCGTTTCTCCTCCAGGATCACAGGGGGTGCTGCCACAACTTGCAAACGTACAGAAACCATGTCAGCACCGGCGGAATTACTGGCGATGCACTTGTAATTTCCCCGGTCGTAAACTGATATCTGGCTGATCACCAGAGTACCTTCAGAGGTCAGAGATACTCTACCACCGTCCTGTGCTTGACCTCTGACCTGAGTGTGGTTTGCTAGAATCCACGACACCACAGGTAATGGTGAGCCTGTTGTCTGGCATGGCATCTCTACTGTTTTACCAGAGTGGACTTTTAGCTCTCGAACCTTTGGTTGGAGGATGGGGGGGGGGGGGGGGGGGGGGGGGGGGGGGGGGGGGGGGGGGGGGGGGGGGGGGGGGGGGGGGGGGGGGGGGGGGGGGGGGGGGGGGGGGGGGGGGGGGTATATATATATATATATATATATATATATATATATATATTTTTATATATATATATATATATATATATATATATATATATATATATATATATATATAATGCAAATAAAAAAAAATGGCATGGTGGCTTTATGGTTAGCATGTCCTCCTCTCAGCGCTAGGGATTCCCATTTCGAATCACAATCTGGGTGGAGTTTCCATGTTCACCTGTCCGCGTGGGTTTCCTTCGGGTTCTCCGGTTTCCTCCCACAGTCCAAAAACATGAATCAAGGTGAATTGAGTTCTCTAAATTGCCCCATATAGAGTGTGTTTGTGTCTGTGTGAGTGTGTGCCCAGTTATATATTGGCCCCCTGTCCTGGATGTATCTGCCCAGCGCCCCAAACGTTCTCCCTTGGATGGGCATGGGGAACCCCCTCGCGACCCTACTAGAGAATAAAGTGGAAGATAATGGATGGATAATTTATAGCCCAATCTGTGTGGAGTTTCCATGATCTCCCTCTTCCACATAGGTCCACATAGGCTTTCTCCGGGTTCCTCCAACAGTCCAAAAAGATATCAAAGGTAAATTGGCTGCTCAAAGGTAAATTTGTTGCCCTGTCCTTGGTGTATCTGCGCAGCACCCGAAACATTTCCCCTGGATGGGCATGGGGAACCCCCTTCCCCGCAACCCTAGTAGAGGATAAAGCAGAAGATAATGGATGGATGGATTTATATAATGTGCATACCTTTGCTTGAGCTGATCCGCGTCCAGCTAATGGAAGGTTTTGGGTTACCTATTGCTAAACAAGGAAGGAAAGCAACAGAGTTTGCCTGTGCTGTGAAACTGTCTGTGCTTCCTTTAACAATTCTTGGCTTTGAGGCAATATCTCTTGTAGACGATGCTGTAGGTTCGTGCACTTTGGTGTGATGTGTATTTTCTTTTCTGTTTGTTAAGTCACTGCTGCCCTTCTGACAATCCTCTGCTATAATAACTGTTATGCTGTCAAAGGGTAGTTTCTTTTTCACCCCATTCCTCACCTTCGACAAATTTTGGTTTGTGGCACTGGTATTCTTGGGATTATCTCTGTGCTCAACTAGCACCACTGTTGGTAGAGTGGTTCTCAGAGGGAGCCTTTTGATTTGGTTATTTGGGTTTTCAGTGTATGGTGTGGTCCCAATTTTTGGTTGTTTTGGTTGCTTTGTTGTTGTAAAGTGAATTATATTAGGCGTAGTGGCTGTTAAGGATGTTGTTTCACCTCTACGTGTTGGCCACAGTGGTCTAGCGGTTGTCTGTAGTTCCTCTTGGGGTGCTGGAGATGTAGTGGTTGGAGCTTTTGTGGTTAATCTTTTCGTAGGGCGTCTTTCTCTAAATCGACGCCTTTCAAACCTTTCCCTCGCACTCCCCTTCGACCTGCCTCTAAACTTTCCAAACACCCATAAATCAGAGTCAGCTGATTTGATGGGTTCAATAGGATCAACCTTGTGTATTGATTGCATAGTTGCAGATGTAGATACCTGGGCTTCATAAGTAGGTGTAGAAACCTTTTTGTCAGATTCGGATGGCAAAAGAGTGGTCTGTAAAATCACAATTCTGCTTGAAGTCTGAGATTCTGTGTTCGACAAACCTGAAAAGTCATCAGAAGATATCTCTGAGTCGTCATTATTTTTTTGCGTGACAGGAGGGTGAGCTGTCAATGGAACTGCAAGTGACTTTAGAGTCGGTAGGGTAGCTATGGTGCTTGATGGTTCTGTTGTGGTTGTAGTTATGACTGTTGAGGTCTGTGATGCAGCTAAAGGCTTTTTAAGTCTTTTTATGATTTCTCGCTGACTATCTTTATTGCCAAAAAGTCGTTCCCAAGGAATCCTTCCCTGAATTACTTTAGAAGCCTTGGTTGTAGTTAATGTGATGGTTGTTGGGATGTATCTTGTGGGTTCCTGGGTTGGTTCTTGGTCAGATGCATCCACAGATTTAACTTGTGTGGTAGAAACATCAGACTTAAATTTTGACTCCATTGGCAAAGTAGTAAATGGCATGATTGTTGTTTTAATAGTTTTTAAAGTTGCCACATGAGGAGTGATAGTCAGACTGGTAAATCTTTGGTTTTCTGCTTCTGTGGAATAAATAGTAGATGTTCTTTCACTGGATCCTTCCACTTTGTTTGGAACAGTTGTAGCTGCATCAAGCTTTTTAGATGCCTTTTTGAGCTTCTCCAAAATGTTCTGGATATCTGGGATTCTGTTTGGTCGGATAATCCTTCGTCTGTTTAAAAATGGCCGTCTCCTTCTAGGATGTTTTTTGTCTGGTGGTATGATGTGTATTTGCTGATGGGAGATGATGGTGGATCCAGAAGGTAAATGATGGGACTTGATTTTTTGGGTTGTATGTAAGATAATCTCGTCGTTGTCCCTCTTAGTTGTTGCGACTGCTGTGTATGTGGTCTGATCTTCAGGGTCAGTAGACGAAAAAATGACAGGATCATGGTTCTGTCCAAACCGGTCTCCCTCTGGTGTTAAGTCCTGAGAAGTAACCGGTGGAAGTGCCTTCGTTACAGATTCTGACATGTCACCAGAAAATTCAAGCTCAGTTTCGTCGACAGTAGAAGTAGCTGCATATTTTAAAGTAATTGGTTGCGAAAATGTGTTTGTGGTATTTTCAAAATTGGTGTTCTCAACGTAATCTTGCGTGATTAGTAACGGAGTGGTGTCGTCTTTCTGAAGTCTATAATTACTAACAGTAACAGGCTGTGCAATGATAGCATCTGGATAGTAGCTAGTTGATAGTGTTTTTATGTTTTCTGTAGTTTTTGGAGAGTTGCTTTGCGGCAGTGGATACGTAGTTGTGTCGTAAATATTTTGCGAATTTTCTGTAGTGAATCTGACTTGATTTAAATACACCCCATCACCCTCAGATAACATATCTCCTGATCCTGTCTCTTCATTTAACATCTTCAAACTCTCATTTTTTACACTTTGCTGCTGCTGAGCTCGCTTTAAAAGATCTGCTACTATCTCAGGATCTACTTTATTTGAAGCTGTGTTGAATTTTTTTCTACTCCATCCATGACGTCTTCTACTACCCCATCTATTCGCAAACCCCGGACGTATTAAGGGCCTAGTCCTTGGGAATGGTCTGTCTGAAGTAATGGTCCTTGATTCTTGGCTAACTCTATTTGGCTGGACGTCATCTGCAGAGCCTTCAACATCGGTTAGTGTTATGATTTTCGGACTATTACTTGAAAGGGTTACTTGAGTGACCAGCAAATCTTCTCCAAGATAATTAGCAGCGATGCATCTGTAAATTCCCCGGTCCCTCTCAGACAATCCATGTATTCCAATAGTTCCATTCGGGTAGAGCTTTTTGTTTGCTAAAGTCTGGTCCATAACAGTGTGGTCTGGAAGTATCCAATGAATAGTTGCTTGTGCCCTTCCTTCTGTTTCACAATCAAGAAATAAGTTTTCTCCTACCGACCGAGAGATTCGAACTCCATTGACCTCAGACTCTTCCATTTCATCGGGCAAAACTGTAATTCTAAAGGAAAGCACATCAGCATCATGATAGTTAGTTGCGATGCAGTGATAGATGCCCGCATCGGAGTGGTCTACTGCTTTAAGGGTTAGCCTTCCATCATCATATATTACTATTCTACGGTCTTCGCTGCTGTACGGTGCTCGCATCTTGCTACCATCTGGCAGTATCCACTCTATAGAGGGTTTGGGATCGCCCAACGAATGACAGTTAATTTCAGCAACCCCACCTAGAAGAACGATAAACTCCGTCTTGGTCTGGTTGTTTCTTTTGATCATAGTCCAGCTGTATCGATCATGACGTACTTCGTTCTCAAGCCTTATTTCCATCCTGGATTGATATTTAATGTGCAGTGTTGAATGTGTGGTTGTGGTGCGATCCAGCTGTAGGTTTATTATACTTTGCAGCAACCAAGCTGGATTTGCCTTTATCTCAGCCTCAATCTCTGAGAACATTTCACTATCATCCACACTGGCTTGGTTATACTTGTAAACCATCTCAGGTGGGGTGGTAAGCACCTGGTTTTGCTGAAGAATCATTGGGGAGTCACTGTAGGATGCCAGGATGCTCCAGAGTTGACGGATTTGCTCATAATCAATATTGCAAACCAGCGACGTGGCCACATTTACACTTAGTGTTCTAGAGTTTTCACCACGTGTAACATTAAGGTCGTCCAAACTTGATGGTCTCTGTACAACACACGAGATTTTTGCGTCATTGTGGAACTGGTCTCTTAGGTTCATTTCCATCATTCCAATCGGTGCAATGAAGTCTCTAGGAAACACAGGGCTAAAACTGTTCTCATCCAGAGTGAGGTTCCTGTGTTTCAAACGGGACTGAATCCAGGGCTTAGAACACATATAGGCCTGACTCGACAAGTGAAGGATGCTGCTACCTCTGGAAGCCAGAGGAGCCTCACACATGGGGCACAGATGTTCCCCTGGAAATTTCTTGTCTTTCTTGCATTTCAAGACACCTGTAAGTAATTGAAAGTCATATATCATTTAGGAACATCCGACCTGCTCGAATATAGGAAGTGACATTTAATATTGTCTTCCAAAACATTGCTTTCAAGGCTTAAATCATTAGATGTTTAAAGTATTAATGTAGTGGGCGGCACGGTGGCTTAGTGGTTAGCACGTTCATCTCTCAGTGCTAGGGATTCCCGGTTCGAATCCCCATCTTGGTGGAGTTTCCATGTTCTCCCCGTGTCTGCGTGGGTTTCCTACGAGTTCTCCGGTTTTCTCCCACAGTCCAAAATCATGGATCAAGTCAATTTAATTCTCCAAATTGCCCCATGTAGAGTGTGTTTGTGTGAGTAAGTGTGTGCCCAGCGATAGGTTGGCGCCCTGTCCTGGGTGTGTCTGCCAGGCGCCCGAGACGTTCTCCCCTGGACGGGCATGGGAAACCACCGCGACCCTAATAGAGGATAAAGCGGAAGATAATGAAAGGAATGAAAGTATTAATGTAGTAATACCACATACACGATCATTTCCTGGGTGTATCTGTCCTTGTATGGGTGTATCTGCCCTGGGTTTTCTCCCCTTGTCCCCCCCTCCATGACCCCAGTAAAGGATTAAGCGGAATGTAATGAATGAATTAATAATTTAGTTCTCTAAACAAATAACAACTGAATAATTTTGTTTATACCATAATTAACTCACCTCACCCTACCCTACCCTATCTTACCTCACCTGACCTCACCCTACCCCACCCGACTCTACCTTACCTTACCTTTCCTTACCTTACCTCACCCTACCCTACCTTACCTTACTCTACCTTACCTTGCCTCACCCTACCCTACCCTACCCTACCTTACCATACCTTACCTTACCTTACCTTACCTTACCTTATCCTACCCTACCCTACCCTACCTCACCATACCCTACCTTACCTCACCTTAGCCTACCCTACTCTATCTCACCGTACCCTACCTTACCTTACCTTACCTTTCCTTACCTTACCTTACCTTACCCTACCTTACTTTATCTTACCTCACCCTAACCCAACCCTACCCTACCTTACCTCATCTCACCCTACCTAACCTCACCTCACCCTACCCTACAGTACCCTACCTTACACTACCTTACTTTACCTCACCTCACCCTACCCTATCCTACCCTACCCTACCCTACCTTACCTTACCTTACCTCACCCTATCCTACCCTTCCCTACCTTACCTTACCCTTCCTTACCTTTCCTTACCCTACCTTACCCTTCCTTACCTTACCCTACATTACCTTACCTTATATGTGAGGTGGTTATACATAACAATACAGTATAATTAATTTAATTTGCACTTAGGTTCATTCACTATAGTTCTAGTTTGTTATATGTGATGTCATAAAAATGTCTTGCCAAAAGTATTTAAAAGTCTCTAACGGCATGGATTAATGGCATAATGTCAGAGACTTTGTCAACCCACCCAGCAACTCCAGCCTCATGACTAAATATTGTCATGTTTTCCACTGTTTTATGTGGATTTCCTACGACCTTACAAAACTAAGCCAACAGACCTACAGCAGTTCATCAGTCTGTAGTTAACGGATGCCAAGTGCAGAGAACGTTCCCTGTTCATACTTAGTGTTTATAGAGTAGGTTTGGCCACTGAAAATGTTAAACAGGTATTTCATCCAAATAACTACCACTGTATAATGTTGATTACTAATATAATATCATTTATCATCAAGTAAAAAAAAATTCAAAATCTTAAGGAAACATTAATGGTGGTTAGTGGTTAGCACATTTGCCTCTCAGCACTAGGGATTCCCAGTTCAAATCCCAATATTTCCATGTTCCCTGTGTCCATATTGGTTTTCTTCCGACAGTATGAAAACATGGATCAAGGTAAATTGAATCCTCCAAATTGCCCCATATAGAGTGTGTTAGTGTGTCTGTGTGAGTGAGTGTGTGCCCAGCGATAGAGTTGCGTCCTGTCCTGGGTATATCTGCCCAGCGCCCGAAATGTTCTCACCTGGATGGGCATGAGGAACCCCCCTCCGCGACCCTAGTAGAGGATAAAGCGGAAGATAATGGATGGATTATAACAGTATGAGGTGGAAATGTGGCTTAGTGGTTAGCATGTTCGCCTCTTAGGACTGGGGATTTAGATTAGAGTTTTCATGCTCTCCCCGTGTCCATGTGGGTTTCCTCTGGGTTCTCCGGTTTCCTCCCACATTCCGAAAACATGGATCAAGGTCAATTGAATTCTCCAAATTGCCCCATATAGAGTGTGTTTGTGTGAGTGAGTGTGTGTCCAGTGATAGATTTGCACGCTGTTCTGGGTGTATCTGCCCAGCGCCTGAAAAGTTCTCTCCTGGATAGGCATGGGGAACCACCCCCACCCCCCCATCTGTGACCCTAGTAGAGGATAAAGCGGAAGATAATGGATGGATGGATATATGGTATGCAATCAGGCTTGTGGTGCTGCCATCCTTACCAGGATTATTTTCAATCCATCCTGCCAGCCAGTCCATGCGACAGTCACAGCACCAAGGATTTCCACTAAGATACAGGTTCTCGAGCTGAAAGCAGCCGGTAAACAAGGTAGCAGGGAGACTGCTCAGATAATTCTCGGATAGAAATATAGTCTTTATGGAAGAAAACTTGAAGATCTGGCTGTGCCTCAGATTAACAAAGGTGTCTGGATGAAGCTTCTGCAGATAATTACCATCCAGCTGGATTACCTCAAGAGAGGATAAACCATACAAAGCTTCTGGATGGATGAATTCAATCTGATTGTGGTCCATATAGAGACGTGTGAGGTTCTCCATACCTCGAAATATCCCCTTGTGCAACTCTCGGATTTTGTTATAACTCATCTTTAGGACCTGTACATAGTAAGCAAAAAAACACATTAACGTAAGGTTTTGTTATGTAAACTACATGCAAATTTGCAATTTTTAAGATTAAAAACAGATTCAAGGCGTATAGTTGAATTCATTATTTGGGAATATAAATATGTGTGCAGCTTCTGATACAGCCTTTAAAGGATTCAAGGGGACTTTATTAGCATGTACGTATGTATGTGGTATGTAAATGTAAATAAAATTCCATTTTACAGACCCAGTGATAGAATTGTAAAATTTTTTAATTTAAGTATTACATTTGAAAAAGGGCAGCATGGTGGCTTAATGGTTACCGTGTTCTTCTCTCAGCACTGGGGATCCAGGTTCTGGTTGGTGTTTCCATGTTCCCCGTGTCCACATGGGTTTCCACCGGGTTCTCCGGTTTCCTCCCACAGTCCAAAAACATGGATCAATGTCAATCAAATTCTCCAAATTGCCCCATATACAGTGTGTCTGTGTAGGTGTGTGTGTGCCCAGCAATAGGTTGGCCCAGTGCCCGAACCCCCCCCCCCCGCAACCCTAGTGGAGGATAAAGTGGAAGATAATAGATGGATGTAAGGACGTTAGAAAAAAAGAAATAAATGAAATATAGCAGCATATAATAAAAATGTAAATATAAAAATATGGCAATAAGTTTTTTTTTTATTATATATTTCGCAGTGTAAATATATATTTTATTAAGAGTATCTAAGAGTCTTGCAGCTCACAGGGTTACAGGGTGAGCATTTATTGCTATTATATTTTTATATTTACATTTTTATTATATGCTGCTATATTTCATTCATTCATTCATTCATTCATTATCTTCCGCTTATCCTCTATTAGGGTCGCGGTGGGGTTCCCCATGCCCATCCAGGGGAGAACGTCTCGGGCGCTGGGCAGATAGACCCAGGACAGGGCGCCAATCCATCGCTGGGCACACACTCACTCACACATACACACTCTAAATTGGGCAATTTTGAGAATTCAATTAACTTGATCCGTGTTTTTGGACTGTGGGAAGAAACCGGAGAACCCGGAGGAAACCCACGCAGACACGGGGAGAACATGGAAACTCCACCCAGATGGGGATTCGAACCGGGAATCCCTAGCGCTGAGAGGCGAATGTGCTAACCACTAAGCCACCGTGCCGCCCTGCTATATTTCATTTTTAATTTTATATTTTTAATTTTATTCTATTATTATTATTTCTATTTTGACTCCCCACCACTACCGACATCTACACTTCCAGAAATCATTAAATATTGATTAATTAAGTAAACTGATATAAACTCCCTGACCACTTTGTTAGGTGCGGCTTGTTAAATCATACGAACATGTTCCAAAATACATTAAGAACATCCATTTATCATCCTCCATTTATACTGCTTATGGAGGAAATGCAGGGAAGCATCCTGGACACATTTACACTTTTATATATGGGCACACACACACACACTCTCACACCAGGGGGCAAATGAGTACTAGTAATTTATATGTTTTTGAACTCTGAGAGGAAACCATAGCTGATGGATATATGAATATCATGCAGGAATGATGCAGAATTGACCCCATCCACTAAACCCACTGAGGCATAGAGTGGAGTACAACTTACTGCTCACGTTCTTGAAAATCTAGCATTTGCAGCCGATGCAAACCGAGCGTATAAGCTTTTACATTTTAAAATGATTATGTTTTATGACTCATGCATTGGAAAATAAACACATTCATAAGGCATCTGTTTCACTTTAGCAATAAGCATCATGGTAATTAATAAGGCACATCGTTCAGGGCGAGTGGATTGTTCTGCTGATAAACAATGTGTGTGTGTGTGTGTGTGTGTGTGTGTGTGTGTGTGTGTGTGTGTGTTTCATAACTGAGATTTTAATTTGTTTTGCATTAGAAGCAGCTGAACTGCTTGTGTTTATTAGAGCAAACCTTCTATCCATGTTTTTTTCTTTCGTGGTCATCAGCGTGAGTTTTATTATTTACCTGCAAAGCCTTCAAATCTCTGAATGCTCCATCCTCCACCCTGTGGATGGAGTTACTGTGCAGCAACAGCAATTCCACGTTTTCCAAACCAGAGAGATCGGTATCTCTTAGCATTGTTAAACTGTTGTACCTAAAATAACAAACAAAAACAAGAGCAGGTTTATATGATAAGGTCTATTCAGATTTCTAATTTAAATATCTTTTAATATAGAAATTATGTGGGTGGCTTAGTGGTTAGCATGTTCTCCTCTCAGTGCTAGCGATTTCCGGTTCGTATCCCCATCTGGGTGGAGTTTCCATGTTCTCCCCATGTCCGCGTGGGTTTCCGCTCCGGTTTCCTCCCACAGTCCAAAAAAATGGCTCAAGTCAATTGAGTTTTCCAAATTGCCCCATATAGAGTGTGTATGTGTGTGTGAGTGTGTGCCCAAAGATAGATTCCCAATCTGGGTGGAGTTTCCATGTTCTCCCCGTGTCCGCGTGGGTTTCCTCCTGGGTGTATCTGCCGTGCGCCCGAAACATTCTCCCCTGGATGGGCATGGGGAACCCCCCCCTTGACCCTAGATAAAGCAGAAGATAATGGATGGATGGATGGGTTGTATGAGGAGAGTTACATATTCTTCAGAGTTTTAATTGACCCTAGGGTTATCATACTTTCAAAAGTATGTAATTAACCCTAACTCATCCACAACATCCAAATTAAAAACAAAATCTACCACTACTCCATTAAAGTGTTTTAGCATATCTGAAATGTCTATCAAATAATTATACACGAAGAGCATGTGCATGCCTGTTAAACAAGAAGCAGATTTCTACCCTGTAGTTGCATAAATGTCACAAAAAAATGTTAAACCAATTAGAGAGCGATAAGTTAAAGAACATGGAAAACATTGTGACTAATGAAACCCATTTTAAAAAAGCAAAAACGGTTGTTTGCTACCCATTTCCTCACAGTCCTTCTGCACCAAGTATGGGCAGAATTTAATACTTTGATGGACAGCCATACTCTTTTCTGTGTGGAAACATTTGCATGTTCTCCAAATGTCTGCGTAAGAGTTTTCTTTCCTCCAAAGTTACATACATCAGAATGCTTTCGCATGTGTGTACTGTGAAAGGACTAGTGACCTGTTTCTGATTAGCTGTCTCTGATATCCAATTAGCACAAGGACAGGCTCCACTAAACACTAAGATTTAAGCAACATAGAACCAAGAGAACCAAGTCTATACCAATTGTGAGCAATAGGAGCATGTGATATACATGATTAGCAAATAGATAAAGTAGATTCATCCATCCATCCATTATCTTCTGCTGTATCCTCTATTAGGGTTGCGGGGGGGTTCCTAATGCCCATCCAGGGGAGAACATTTCGGGCGCTGGGCAGATACACCCAGGACAGGGCGCCAATCTGTCACTGGGCACACACTCACTCACACAAACACACTCTATATGGGGCAATTTGGAAAGCTCAATTGACTTGATCCATGTTTTTGGACTGTGGGAGGAAACCAGAGAACCCGGAGGAAACACACGTGGACACGGGGAGAACATGGAAACGCCACTGTGCCACCCCCATGTGGTATACATGATTAGCAAATTAATAAAGTAGATATTAATAAAATATATATACAGTATATCCCTATAATACACTTAAAGGATTTACTATACATCTCAATTGCATATCTTGACCGCTCAATCCTATATTGGAGTCAAACAAGTGGGGGAGAGCTATTGTGGGGGTCATCTAAGGGAGAATGGTTTGGGTGCTGGGCAGATACAAAACAGGGCACCAATCTATCACTGGGCACACACTTACATGGACACACATTAGATAGGGGCAATTTAAAGCAGAAAACTCATCTTGAATCCAACTTTTTTGGACTGTGGGAGAAAAACAGAGAACCAGGAGACAAGTGCAAACAAGAAAGAAATCCAAATCCCCAGTGCTGAGAGGCGGCTGTGCTAAACACTGCACACCCTACTATGTATTCATTCATCCATTATCTTCCGCTTTATCCTCTATTAGGGTCGCTGGGGGTTCCCCATGCCCATCCAGGGAAGAATGTTTCAGGCGCTGGGCAGATACACCCAGGACTGGGTGCCAATCTATCACTGGGTACACTCTCACTCACACAGACACACTCTATGTGGAGCAATTTAGGGCATTGAATTTACATTGAATCTATGTTTTTTGGATTGTGGCAACATGGAAACTCCACCCAGATTAGAACCTGTATTCCCAGCGCTGAGAGGAGAACATGCTAACCACTAAGCCACTGTTCCACCCTACTATGCATGTAATTGGTTGTAAATTAAAGACAAGATAATGCAGCATGTTCAGCATGGGCAAAAGGGTTGTTAGATGTTAACATATTTGATTAATACAACACAGTGTGTGAGTTAAAGGTTTTTTTTTACCCCAGGTTAATTCGTCTCACAGTTGGATGAATGTCTTGTGGCATGGCACTCAGGTATCTAAACGGGCAGTGCACCTCAGTAGGTATGGAGCATGAGCAGGACATGGGGCATGCGCTGCTTCCTGATGCTACTGCCATTATAAACAGCAGAATGCCCGGCAAGCTGGACAGCAGGAATCCTCCACGTGAAGCGAACATTGTAGGATCAGTCTTTCAATCAGTCCTGTTTAAATGTCCCTGCATTATCCATCATTACGGAGCGGAAGCTGGAGAAAGAGAACATATGGGTCATGCCATGAAGGCTGCTCCACCTATTACATTGCCCTTCTAATTCCACCTATCACAAGTAATCACTCACGTTCAGAAACACTCATGCACAGGCAGTTCACTCATTCGTGAACTTAATAATGCACATATTCACCTTAAAAGTACACACTAACACACACAAACTCATTCACCTCCTCATGTATAGATGCATTTTCTAAAAAAACAGACATTTATTCAACCTGCTAGTTATTTACTCATAAACTAGTAAATTCACGTGTTAAATCACTCTCATGTTTACTCACAAACACATTCACACAGTTGAAATATCATTTAATTGCCAACCAACTTATTAACTCATTAACTTCATGCATCCATTCATTGATTATTTTCTACTATCTCTACTACTGTCCTGGGTGTATCTGCCCAGCGCCCGAAACATTCTCCTTGGATGGGTATGGCCCTAATGATTAACACTTTATAAGTGTGGTTCTGTACATTTATGTTTGTTATGGTACATTTATTATATTAACAAAGGCTTATAACAAGTATTATGAAGCAATATAAATAAAAAAAGCTTTATACGCTTTTTAAAAAACTTTAAGGCTTATTAATTTATTTTTATTATAACACTTTATAAATGTGTTAATAATGCATTATGAATACAGGATTTCGATTTTGTTACCAAATTACCGATCCATTCGAGGGGGGGGGGGGGGGTCCCCCAGGACAGGGTGCCAATCTACGGCTGGGCACATTTACTCACACACACAAACACACTCTATATGGGGCAATTCAGAGCAGCCAATTTATCATGAATCCATGTTTTTGGACTGTGGGAGGAAACCAGAGAACTTGGAGGAACCTCACGTGGACACGGGGAAAACATGGAAACTCCATCCTGATTGGGATTCGAACCTGGATTCCCAGCATGAGTGATGAACCACTAAGGACCCATGCCGCCCATAAATTAATTCATAAACAACATTCACTCATAAATTGCTCATTGGCTCGTTCACTCAAACCTTTTTACTAACTCTCTCACTCACTCACTCACTCACTTACAGATTCAGTCATTCACTAATTGAGTTTTACTAATCCATTCAGGGCGGCACGGTGGCTTAGTGGTTAGCATGTTCTCCTCTTAGTGCTAGGGATTCCTGGTTGGAATCCCAATCTGGGTGAAGTTTCCATGTTCTCCCCGTGTCCGCGTGGGCTTCCTCCAGGTTCTCCGGTTTCCTCCCACAGTCCAAAAACATGGGTCAAGTCAATTCTCCAAATTGCCCCATATAGAGTATGTTTGTGTGTGTGTTTCTGTGTGAGTAAGTGTGCCCAGCGATGGATTGGCGTCCTGTCCTGGGTGTATCTGCCAGCACCTGAGACGTTCTCTCCTGGATGGGCATGGGGAACACCCCTGTGACCCTAGTAGAGGATAAAGTGGAAGATAATGACTGAATGAATGACTAATCCATTTATTACTTGCAACCCTCCTTGTTACAGATAATGGTTTTGATGAAATTGCAATTTTAGTAAATGTATTATGTCGAATGTATAAACATTAATAATAATAATTATTATTATTATAATAATAATAATAATAATAATAATAATAATAATAATGATAATAATAATAATAATAATAATGATAATAATAATAAATTCAAATTATATAGTGTCTTTCTAGAACCTAAGGATAATTCACAAACATGTACAATATTAATACTGTGAAGAAAATAGTCTAAAGAACATTTGTGCTTCTAAGTGTTAGATATCCAAGCAATTAAAATTAATGATGGTCCTGTAATTAAAGGTCTGGGACTTGACACTAAAAACCCTATGAAGTTTAGGAGGTGTTTAGTGAGCATCCAAAGCAAACGTGAAGCGTTTCATCTTTTAACCCTGAAGAGCATTTCCAAAGGAAGTACTATCCAATAAAACAAGTGTCCTGTTTGAAGAAAAATTAAAGCGGGACAATTGAAGAGAATAATTTAATTTCAACACTAAAACTTTAAAACTTTACACCTGAAACAAACATTAACCATTAATTTAATTATGATAATTAACTGTATTACGGTAAAAGTTTTTATGAATCCGGTATTCTTAATGCATTATAAGTGCATTTGTAAAGTTTCATATTGCTGTACAATATTAGTCATAAGCCTTTGTTAATGATCATATTCATAGTCATATATTATAATAACAATTTGACATAAGGCTTTATAACCCAAAGTGACATAATGCATTATAATATAAACAAATTTAAATTTTTGATAATTTGGATGGTTAGACATTCTTACTTAAAACACGATGCTTACACTTTATTTAAATTCTGTAAAAGCATTTATAAGCTTTAATAAGTCATTATGTACTACTATGTATGCAGTCTCTTTCAAAGAGGTGATTAATGGCAACACTTTATGCCTGTAAAGAGCACTTATAAGCTTTTATAAACTGTTATGAGCACTTATAAAGTCGTTTTCCGGAAAAGTGTCATTAAACACAAATGTAATGAGGCTTTATGTCACTGGTATCTATAATAAGTTATAAGGAAAGTTAGAATATATCATTTATAATGCATTATGCCACTTTGTGTTATAAAGCCTTATGACATGTTCTTGTAACACTTTATTAGTGTGGTTAAGTACATTTATGTTTATGATATGTTACATTGATTACATTAACAAAGGCTTATGACAAGTATTATAAAGCATTATGAATAAAAAAAGCTTTATAAGCTTTTTAAAAAGCATATTAACTTTTTTAAAAGCTTTTTTTTATATTTATTTAATTTCATTATAAAGATTTATAAATATGTTAATAATGCATTATGAATACCGGATTTAAGTATTGTTACCAAAATTACTGATCCATTCGATAGTTTACATTGGTAATGATTCTAGTGATTATAGTGTTGCTGTATTATAGTGTTGCTCGATTTTAATTTATATTTGGCAAATCTAAAAACATTTACTGCATTTAAAATGAAGGTTCTCCAGGCTACAATAAGAATCTGATTAAATTGTTTTTATTCTTCCTGTCATCACTTTTTTTTCTTACAGTCCTGTTACAAATGCAGCTCAGTCTGCCCCTGAAATCCTGAAATCACTCAGATCTGATAAAAAAAAATTACAGACTTACCAGCTTCCAGATTCAACTTTAGAGATGCAAACCTTAAGAAAAATGATAAAACATAAAACAAAAGGGCAAATTATTAAATACAAGTCATCCGGTGATTTCACAGTATCGGCTGGATCCAGAAAACTCCAGATTCAACTCCATGCATACACTAAGAGAGAGACGGACACGGAAAGTGCAAGAGCGAGCGAGAGAGAGGGTGAGAGAGAGAGAGAAAGAGTCTCAGGTAACAGAATCTGAAAGCACTTTTTTAAACCCACAACATTAATTCCTGGTTCCTCCCATAAAGACCCGAAAAACAACACATCTGTTAAATCCAGATTAAATGTTTCCGATATTATAGTTTATGACAAAAGCCGATGCAAAACCAGAAAACAAAATCCTTGATATTCTTTGACAAAACGAATTTGCATACATTTTGGAAAATGATTTGAAAAATGTTTTTTCTTAATTTATTTCAGATTTGTGTCAAAATGTGGTTTTTTTATATTTTAATAAAATTTTTATGAATTTTTATGCTGAATAAGCATTTTTTACTATGTAAGCCTCTCTGTGTGTATGTATGTGCCTTCGTGTCTTGTTGTGGTTTGTATTTTTTTTCTTCTTTCTTTTGCCTTCATTCTACATTATGACTGCTCTCTAGGGGGTACTAAATTCTGCATAGATCAACATTTGGTCAAACAAAAATGTGCTTGAAAAACAAACCTCTGGTGCCAATATGAGAGAAAATTACGCTGCACTGAAAAAAAGACTTATTTTTTGTTATTTAAACCTCACATCACATCTAGCAGCAACATCAGCTCCACTGTAACGCATCACAAGTGACTTCCAATCTAATGACTACTAAAGAATGTTCCCATTAATGTGACTCAGTGCACTGGTTTGGTTCCGTTTAGTGGTATAATAAAAAGATTTGTTCCTAGATTGTTGGATCTTGGAGCCCATAAGACAGGGAACTATAAGCCAAAGCTGACAGAACTAACCTACTGTATATCTGAACACCAGCCCGACTCTAAGCAGACTAGGGACTGATTCTTATTATTAAATGATTTGGATGATCGAGTTTAGTTCCAGTGGGTGAAAGTTGTTTTTACCCCTGTAACGGTCACCAGATGAATCCTGTGTATTTATCAACTGTGATTGATTACGACCCCATATGACCTCAATGCAGACATGTGAGTTTGGGTGGGTGAGGGTGTCTAAAGGGTGTTTGTGTGAATACAGGAATGACAGTACGTGTCTGTGTGTGGTAAAGAAGACCTATTGGTAACACTTAACCTATTCATAATGCATTATTAACACATTTATAAAGCTTTTTTTTCTTGTCATAAGCCTTTTTTAATGTATATACATATACATAACCACACACATAAAGCGTTATAAGAACATGCCATAAGGCTTTATAACACAAAGTGACATAATGCATTATAAATGATATATTTTATTAGTATTTTTTTATAACATCTCTTTTTGTTGAACACTTTTGAACAATATAAATCCATCTTGGGCTTTTGTACAAAAAATTAGTGTAAACAAAGACTATATGAAAGGAGAGAAGGAAGTCCCCCCCAACCCTCAAAAGACATCAACCACTAAGACACAGACAATAAATAAATCAATAGAAATGGCACGGTGGCTTATTGGTTAGCATGTTGTCCTCTCAGCGCTCTCATTCTTTCATTCATTATCTTCCGCTTTATCCTCTACTAGGGTCGCGGGGGGGACCAGGGGAGAACGTTTCAGGAGCTGGGCAGATACCCCCAGGACAAGGCACCAATCCATTGCTGGGCACACACTCACTCACACAGACACACTCTTTATAGGGCAATTTGGAGAATTCAATTGACTTGGTCCATGTTTTTGGACTGTGGGAGGAAACCAGAGAACCCGGAGGAAACCCACGCAGACACGGGGAGAACATGGAATCTCCACCCAGAAGGGAATTCGAACCTGGAATCCCTAACGCTGAGAAGAGAACGTGCTAACCACTAAGCCACCGTGCCACGCGCGCTAGGGACTACTGGTTTGAATTATTATTTTTTTTGCCTGCTTATGGAACAGGGAGCTCTCATCCCACTACCAAGTTGATGAGAAAACAAGTGAAGATAACAGCTAAGTAAGGCACAGCAGCTCTGATGAGTGAACATCTGTAGATTTGTTCTCAGGATAAGGTGCTTTAATAAGCTTACATGGAATCTGAGCTGCAGCACAGCATGGCATGAAGTGATGCCGTGCAGAATCCAGAACATATGTTGCTGCCCTCTCCTGCTCTTGTAGGATTTTTCTACCTTTTTCTTAACTCTAGCTGACAGCACAGAATCAAAATTATTATCTTTTTCAAATGCTTTAAAATGTTTATTCACAGGTGGCATGGTGGCATAGTGGTTAAAATGTCCATGCCCTTCCAGGGAAGAACGTTTCGGGCGCAGGGCAGATACACCCAGGACAGGACGCCAATCTATCGCTGGGCACACACTCACTCACACAGACATACTCTATATAGGGCAATTTAGAGAATTCAATTGACCTTGATCCATGTTGTTGGACTGTGGGAGGAAACTGGAGAACCCAGAGGAAACCCACATGGACACGGGGAGAACATGGAAACTCCACCCAGATTGGGATTCAAACCGGGAAAGCCACTGTGCCGGCCCGCCTTTAACTTACTGGAACAATGTTTTATTAAAGAGACCAAAACAGATTGTTGGGTTTAAATGATATATATGATATATATATAGGCGGCACAGTGGCTTAGTGGTTAGCACGTTTGTCTACCAGCACTATGGATTCTCGGTTCGAATCCCCATCTGGGTGGGGTTACCATGTTCTCCCCGTGTCTGCGTGGGTTTCCTTCGGGTTCTCCGGTTACTTCCCACAGTCCAAAAACATAGATTAAGTCAATTGAGTACTGGGGGGGGGGGGGGGGGGGGGGGGGGGGGGGGGGGGGGGGGGGGGGGGGGGGGGGGGGGGGGGGGGGGGGGGGGGGGGGGGGGGGGGGGGGGGGGGGGGGATATATATATATATATATATATATATATATATATATATATATATATATATATAATTTTATGTTTAAACCTTCAAATTCTAAAGGAAAATGTCAGGACATTTAGCTGCATTTACATTACAACGTGTAGTTTAAGGTAATTACATAATAATAATAATAATAGTAATAATACTGGACCAATAAGAAAGCAGTAAGAGTGAAGGCTTTACTAATTTCTAGCCCAACAGCTCAGACTTTTAAAGGTTGTTTTGGAAGCACAGAAATGTGAGAAATAGTTTACACAGTTTGAATAAGACGTCCCATCGCTAGACTTATGCGTGTGCCGTAGGGAGGTTAAAACGGGCTGTGGACACAGCGGTCACACTCATGCCTTATTTTTCTTTTATGGAGACAGCAGAAGGGCCGACTGCTGCGAGTGGTGGAGCCACCTAATAGAGTCAGTCTCAGGACTGCGGGGTAGATGAGGCTAAACTTTAATCGCCAACGTTGTTCTTTTGCTTTCTGCGTTCCACTTCTTCACATCTGCTGTCCAGATATCCCACCATGATTGTTAGTAAGCTAAATTAAGCCTCTAGTTGGATTGAATGATGGATATGATCTGTAAAACAAATATTATGTTTAAAAAATAAATTTAAACGTACATGCAAAAAAAAAAAATGTGGTAATGAAAAAACAGTAAAATCTATTTCAAGGGAGTTCTAAAGCTGTGGGTGGAGGGCTTTTTTTTCTTTTGTTTTAATGAGCTTCACTTGTACTACTTTAAACTTTGTAGGTTTTTATATTTGCAAAGGCACTAAAAGGGATTGTTTACTGTAAATAAAATGTTACCTTACAATATGTTCATATTTAGAAGCATTTAATTTTTAAATACTGGTAAAAAATATAGGGGCGGCACGGTGACTTTGTGGTTAGCATGTTCTCCTCTCAGCACTAGAGTTTCCATGTTCTCCCCATGGTTTTCCCCTGGGTTCTCCAGTTCCTCCCACAGACCAAAAACTTGGATCAAGGTCAATTGAATTCTCTAAATTGCCCCATATAGAGTGTGTTTGTGTGTCTGTGTGAGTGATGGAGTGTGTCAAGTGATAGATTGGCGTCCTGTCCTGGCTGTATCTGCCCAGCGCCCGAAATGTTCTCCCCTGGATGGGAATGGGGGAGGGTTCCGCAACCCTAGTAGATGGATGGATGGTGAACAATATAGGGGCGGCATGTTCGAATCCCATTTTGGGTGGAGTTTCCATGTTCTCCCAGTGTCCATGTGGGTTTCCTCCCACAGTTCAAAAACATGGATCAAGGTCTATCGAATTCTCCAATTGCCCCATATAGAGCGTGTCTGTGTGAGTGAGTGTGTGCCCAGTGATAGATTGGCGCCCTGTCCTGAGTGTATCTTCCCAGCGCCCAAAACGTTCTCCCCTGGATGGGCATGGGGAACCCCCACGCGACCCTACTGTAGTAGAGTATAAAGCAGAAGATAATGGAAGGATGGTGAAAAATATATATTTGTTGCCATATATTGATTGTTTTTGCAGAATTTGATTGTGCAATCAGTGTTTCTACTAAATTAAAAATAAATTAGGTAAAAATCAGCCATCGAATTTAATTTGTGATTAGGGTTTGGTGTGAATAGATTTTCAGCTCTGCTCAACTTTCTGAGCCTCCTGAATCCTCTCCTCATATTCAGGCTTGTGTTTCTGTTTTACCAGGACAAACCTTTTGGAATGTTCTCCATAAACCTTCTGTGGAACTGTGGCTGGTGTTTTCATTCTGCCACAATGAGCTACTAAACAAAACCCCTATTCACAGGCCTAAATCACCACATTCCTCCCAAACTTCCTCATCCAAACAAAGCAACCAGAGCTTAAAATGAGACATTTATATAAAATACCCACCAGCCAATTATTTCTGCCTCTTGTGACGTCAGAGCATCAAACCCCAAAGTGGAGAAGTATTAAAATGT
The DNA here is from genome assembly GCA_019802435.1 of Corydoras maculifer. Taxonomy (NCBI): domain Eukaryota; kingdom Metazoa; phylum Chordata; class Actinopteri; order Siluriformes; family Callichthyidae; genus Corydoras; species Corydoras maculifer. The sequence goes on from JAFMOD010000343.1 coordinate 1,585,570, forward strand.
CCATGATAATGCCAATACATCTTTATACTCCAATTATGATGACAGCACTTTCCTGAATTTTATGTGACATGACGGATAAAGTCTTTACTTCTGTATTTAATTTTATTTTTAATTTACTTATTTATTCCATCTATTCATCCATTATCTTCCGCTTTATCCTCTACTAGGGTCGCAGTGGGGTTCCCCATGCCCATCCAGGGGAGAACGTTTCGGACGCTGGGCAGATAGACCAAGGACAGGGCACCAATCTACTGCTGGGCATACTCTTTTATTCATTTAAATACATTTAAGTACCAAATTATTATAAAAATTAATTAGCAACATTTCCTCCAGGATAAATAAAGTTAGCTATCGATCTTAATCAGTCTCATCTCATTATCTTTTGCTTAATACTACAAGGGCTACGGGGGTTGGGGGTGGTTCCCTATGCCCATCCAGGGGAGAAACTTTCGGGCACTGGGCAGATACACCCAGTGCCAATCCATTGATGTGTACACACTCACTCACAAAAACTATATGGGGCAATTCAATTAATGGCAATATCCATCCACAATTCACTTTAAATCCTATACTGGGGTAACAGGTGGAAGTTCCCAAAGCCCAACGTTTTGCGCACTGGGCAGATACACTGTGCACATACTCACTCATACAAACTATATAGGGGCAGTTTCCATCCACAATTTACTTTAAATCCTATACTGGGGGAACAGGTGGAGGTTCCCAAAGCCCATCTGGGGGAGAACATTTTGTGCGCTGGGCAGATACACACAGGACAGTGTGTCAACCCATTGAAGTGCACACACCCATTTACACAAACAATACAGGGGCAATTTAGATAGGGGCAACTTCCCTCCATCATTGCCTTAAAATCCTCTACTGGGGTAACAGATGGAGGTTCCCCAAGCCCATCTAAGGGAGAACGTTTCAGGTGCTGGGTAGATACACACAGGGACAGGGTGCCAATCCATCACTGGGCACACACTCACTCACAAAGACACACTCTATATGGGGCAATTTGAAGCATGTTTTTGGACTGTGGGAGGAAACCGGAGAACCCGAGAAGGAGAGGCAATCCAGATTCAAACCTGGATCCCCAGCTTTGAGAGACAGACATGCTAACCACTGCGCTACCACGCTGCCCATTTTAATCTTTATAAAAGCCTTTTTTAAGTTACTTACGTAATGTAACAAAGTGACTGCACTAAACTTTGTCCTATTTAAACACCTCATGTATTCAGATTTGTATCCATCCTGAAACTTGGGCTGGATCTTTTTCTTGGTAACTAACTTTCAGTTTGTGTTTTGGCTCCATCAGCCAGCACACAGTATAAGACGCCTCAGAGAGATAGTGTGTGGTTTATATGATGTTAAATCATCATAGCTGAAGGTTTCTCAGACGATCAGCGCTGGAACATCCTTTACTTTAATATGTTCTCCAGAGCTTAATTTCATTCCTTTAGCTCATGCCACTATCCTGCTCTGTGTGTTTATGGAGGACATACACAGTAGAATATAGAATAGAATATATGTACAAAATTACATAAACACTCTTCTGTATTTTAGACATTGTAGTAAATAAAATACCAATGTTAGCAATTTTCTTATTTTCAATTTTCAACATTTTCTCATGTCGCACTGCAAAAAAATGATGTTAAAAAATCACAAATTCTGAAAAAATGGAAACCAAGTAAATAATCTGGCAATATATTAAGTTAATTTATCTTGTTAAGATTTCTTAAAATAAGATTATTTATCTTACTTATTTATCGTACTGTTACAAACGGGTGGCGCAGTCCGTCCAATGGCGGCGCTGCGCGGTGCTGTGTGGTGCTAAGAAGCGAGCCAGATGACCAGGTAAGCAACAAAGAAGACTTTATTCTCCAAATCAACGGAAACACCGCTGAACGTGCCGGGAGCAAACCCTAACCCAAACAAACAAAACTAAAACCAAAAACGAACAAAGACATAGCAAAAACCACCCAACGTAACATAAGCGTATAACGCATGTAGCATGAATATAATGCTGGCCTGCTGACTCCGGGCTCATGAGCACTCAAGTGTAGTCAGCAGGCCACATGTGATTAGGTAGGACCCAATCCCAGCTCTAGGGGATGGGCCCTACCTACAGGAACCCTGAACAGACAAATCCCGAACTAAGAAAACAGGGGGGAGTGGCCTAGCACTCCCAACCCTGACACGTACTTATCTTACTTTATTCAAGTTAAAAAAATATATATAAATATATATATATATATATATATATATATATATATATATATATATATATATATATATATATATATATATATATTACATAACGAGCACAGGACCCACCTCAGTGGACCTGAGATCTGTTACACTTTTTTTTTTTAATTGTTAAGATTTCATTGCAGATAATACATTCATATATCTGGAAGGCCCCTCTATACAGAACTTCAGCTACAATGTATCATGCAATGCCTAAATATTATAGATATAGGGGTTCTCTCAAGAAATTGCCATTTCTTTACCTGCCACTGTGGAAATTTTGTAGATATACAAAGAAAAGTATGTTTTGACTCCTTACATAAATTCAGGCACACATAAAGGAAATGGATTTGGACTGCTGCTGTAAATTAAAGATATATACATTCATGGTAAAGTGTGAAGTAAAACCTATTAAATACCAATAACTGAAAATAAATGCTTAATTTTGCAGCTCCATGGCCATTTAACAAATTTCAGTATTGCATTTTCGAAGCAAAGCTATAAATCTGAACCGGTTGTTGTTTGTTGTTGTACATCTCAGTCTAGAACAGGATGCCATGCAAATGGAGCGAAGCTGGAATGCGACTGTGAGCCAGAAATGATCAACTAATAAAAGCTTCTGTGGTTCTAAGAAACTGAAAAGTGAACGTTTTTACAGCAGTGTCCGATACCTGCACACTGCAAAAGATGAAGTCTTAACAATCCCATCCATCCATTATCCTCTGCTTAATTCTATACCAGTGTTGTTGGGTGGGTTCCCCATGTTCATCCAGGAGAAAACACTCTTATCTAAGGGAAACACTTGTCTAAGGGAGACACTCTTAATAAACACACACACACATATATATACATTTTTTATTTTTTATTATTATTATTTTTTTTTTAATTGTTATTATATTTTTATGTGCCCAGCGATAGATTGGTGCCCTGTCCTTTGTCCATCCAGGGGAGAACGTTTCAGGCGCTGGGCAGATACACCCAGGACAGGACACTAATCTATCGCTGGGCACACACTAACTCACACACGCAACTCACATTCTCTATATGGGGCAATTTGGAGAATTTAATTGATCTTGATCCATGTTTTTGGACTGTGGGAGGAAACCGGAGAACCCGTAGGAAACCCACGCGGACATGGGGAGAACATGGAAACTCCACCCAGATTGGGATTCGAATTGGAAATCCCTAGCACTGAGAGGAGAACATGCTAACCACTAAGCCACTGGCTGCCCATCTTAACAAGTCAGAAAATCTTGAATAGATTTCTAAGCAATAAAAAAAAAGTTTCTAAAACCTAGATATTTTTTTTTATTTTAGGAATTCTTAACTAGATCAATGTACTCACTATATTGGCAAATCATTACACTTTATTCATGTACATTTTTTATATTATTTATTGATTTATTTATTTTTGACTTTTTTTTTGTTTGCAGTGCAGCACATGGATGTGGAATTATCAGGTGACTATATAAAAATAATGTAATTATTATAACTATATAAGACTATATAATTGACAAATGATTAAAAAGCAATTCTTTTATAAATACCAGCTCTCCACAAACAGGCCTGAAATTTTTCCAAGGTTTGTCACAAGCTGTAATTTATTCATGCACATTTAAGAATTTGTTTTGTACCACAGCAGTGTGATGCAATTCTTGTTACCATACCACAAAACAGATAACACATTTTTTAGTTAGAGGAAAGAAAAAAACTATTAAATAAACATTGATGAACTTTATGTAATAAATGTCTGCATAAACTGGAATATAATAAAAAGTTTTACCACCTGAGGAAAGAGTTGACAGGACATAACTATAAATATTGCAGTAGCCTAATGAAAAAAACAGAAAGGTAAGATTCTTTAATACTTTAATTTATTTTAACTTTAATACTTGCTGGGTCTGGGTCTTTTATACAACCATGCCGTCATTGATCCAAAATGTCCTTTTAATTACTAATGTAAAATAATGAGCCCATGGTTAAAAAATAAATTGCTTTTTGCTCCTGATGACATCTTTCTGACATCACAAAAAATCATAAACTATGGAAAAATCGTCAGGCTTTTATACACTTGCCTTAAGACATCCATCCATTATCTTCTGCTTTATCCTTTACTAGGGTCACGGGGGGTTCCCCATGCCCATCCAGGGGAAAACGTTTTTGGCGCTAGGCAGATACACCCAGGAGAGGGTGCCAATCTATTACACAGTCACACTATATGGGGCAATTTGGAACATTCAATTTACCTCAAATCCATGTTTTTGAAGTGTGGGAGGAAATTAGAGAACCCAGAGGAAACCCACACGGACATTGGGAGGACATGAAAACTCCACCCAGATTGGGATTCAAACCTGGATTTCCAGTGCTGAGAGGAGAACGTGCTAACCACTAAGCCACCATGTCGCACTATTAAATTAATATAATTGATTTATTCATTATCTTACAGGTTATCATTCTATCGCAGACAAACACACACTATATGGGGCAATTTAGAACATACAATTTGCCATGAATCCATGCTTTTGGACTGTGGGAGGAAACCGGAGAACCCGGAGGAAACCTCTGCAGACATGGGGAGAACATACTAACTACAAAGTTAATACTATGTAACTATGTACTATGTACTATTTTAATGCTCAACTTTGGGACTGTAGTATATTAATATATAATTTCTTGTTTAGTTGTAAATAGATTATCTAAACTTTACATAAACACCATAAGACAGAAAAAAATGTGTGTCTTTGCGTTTCCATTTTAAACCTTAATATCCCTAATTTGGTTGGGGTCAGAACACAGGGTTGGTACAGCCCCTCTACAGCGATGAGGATTAATGGTCTTGCTCAAGGACCCACATAGGTAACTTCAGTGGACCTGGGGTTTGAACCCACAACCTTCTGATTGATAGCCCAACACCCTAACCACTGAGCTACCATACCCACGTATATGGTGTTTGTGTGTTTGTGTGACTGAGTGTGTGCTTAGTGATAGATTGGATACCATTACCACCCACCCACATCCACACACACACAAGATCCATCCATTATTTTCTGCTTTATCGTCCATTAGGGTCATGGGGGGGGGGGGGGTTCCTCATGCCCATACAGGGGAAAACGTTTCGGGTGCCGGGCAGATACACCCAGGGCAGTTAAACCGATCAATCGCAGGACACACACTTACTCACAGACACACACCAACACAACTCTATATGGGGCAATTTGGAGAATTCAATTGACCTTGTTCCATATTTTTGGACTGTAGGAGTAAAGAACCCGAAGGAAACCCACGCGGAATCCCTAGCACTGAGAGGAGAACGTGCTAACCACTAAGCCACCGTGCCGCCCTTATCAAGATAAGATATGAAATAGAAATTATTTTAAATATACCCTCACTCTGTTCTTGGCAAATTCAAATGCTTTAAAGTTCTTAATAACAACATTACACAACCCAAAGCTAGAACGTGAGCCCAGATAATGAGCATGTGTATTTATTTTGGCCGCTCTGTGATGCAGCTTTACTGCTAACACTTCTGTCGGTTTGTTGTTGTAGAGCTGTGGGGTTTGAATTTAAATGTGTTAATGAAAACATTGTATTACTCACCGGGATTCAAGGTCCAGACTTTTAACAAAAATGAAAAGCTTACAAAAAAATAGTAAAAATATCAGAGACTTGGACTGTCCGTGATATCGAGTCCATTATAACTCAACAATGTCTGAAATTAATTAAGTGCAGTCAGTAAAGCCTTAACTCTCTTCTTATAATCTTGGCCAGGTATGTTTGAAGCAACCAATCATATTTTAGAATAATAGGAATAGTGGGTGTATCTGCCCAGCGCCCGAAACGTTCTCCCCTGGACGGGCATGGGGAACCATGGAGGATAAAGCGGAAGATAATGGGTCAATAGGTGGTTCTTATTTCATCGGCACGGTGGCTTAGTGGTTAGTATGTTCGCCTCTCAGCGCTAAGGAACCCCCCCCCCCCCGCAACCCTAGTAGAGGATAAAGCAGAAGTTAATGGATAGATTAACTCACTGGTTGCCATTAATAGACATTCATCCATCCATTATCTTCCGCTTTATCCTATACAAGGGTCGTGGGGGGGTTTCCCCATGCCCATCCAGGGGAGAACGTTTCGGGCGCTCACACACATAGACACACATAAACACATTCTATATGGGGCAATTTGGAGAATTCAATTGACCTTGATTCGTGTTTTTGGACTGTGGCAGGAAACCCACACAGACATGGGGAGCACATGGAAACTCCTCCCAGATTGGGATTCGAACCGGGAATCCCCAGTGCTGAGAGGAGAACATGCTAACCACTAAGCCACCACACATATTAATAGACATTTAGACATTAATAGCTGTTTGTTGCGTTATTATGACAACAGCAGCTTTACAGCGTTATAAGCCTTTAAACCCCCAAATAGCAAGCCGAAGAGACAGTGGCAAGAAAAAAACTCCCTGTTATGTTGTTATTTTAAGGAAGAAACCTTGTGAGGACCAAGACTCAGTAGGGGACTCATCCTCCTTGAGGGGCCGGGCAGGATCAACATTGTAGATTGTGTGAGTGTGCACTGAGCAGACCAGCCATTTAAAGTTCCAATAAAAACTTTCTAGGTCATCCTTGAAGAAAAGAACAATACCCTGATTCTTTCAACATTGTGATGGAGCTGGACTGCCAGATCTGACTGCTGGATCAGTTCAAGCCCCCTTCAGGATCTGTCTTCTTTGCCTTCTGCTTTTTAAATCCTCTGTTCTTATACTTTAGTAATTGCAAACAAAAACGTGACAACTTAAAAACAGGTGCTGCTAAATTACCATCACAGAATGTTAATCTGGGGTGTCTTGTAGACATTGCGAGACCCCACGCTGCTGCACAGCATTATATATCTCTGCATGTATCCGGCCATTTGTAAATAGGTTTGTTGAAAGGGCTGTGGCTGCGTAACAAACAGAATGTGATGATGTGATGTCCGATGCAGTTTTTTAATTGCACTTTAATAAGTTGCAGATTGTGACGTGACTCGGTGCTGGTGTCTGCTCTCCTCTCTTGGCTTTTTCTCTCCTCAGCTGCTGGAAGACTCACAAAAATGTCCCTCGTAAACAGTTTCGTAAGGCAAAAACAGCTTACACTTTTGCTATTGATGAAGTGTCTGAACGCCAGGACAGATCTGTTTCACAGCTTTTCCACATTCGCTCGGTTTCGTGAAAAAAGCACCGAAATGATGAGAAAAGTGATCGATAATTATTAACAAGCACATGCCAGAAGCAGCCACATCCTATAAAACTATCAGTGCCTTGTTTGCATAATCCATCCATCTAGTTGTTACAAACAGGTGGCGCAGTCCGTCCAACGGCGGCGCTGCGTGGTGCTGTGTGGTGCTAAGACGCGAGCCAGGTGACCAGGTAAGCAACAAAGAGGATTTTTAATATAATAATCAGCGGGAACGCCAATGAAGGCACGGCGGAACGTTCCGGTAGCAAAACTCTACCCAAACAAACAAAACTAACACAGAAACAAACAAAGAAATAGCAAACAACCACCCAACGTAACATTCGCGTACAACGCATGTAATGCTGGCCTGCTGACTCAGGGCGCATGCGCACTTTAAGTGTAGTCAGCAGGCCACATGTGATTAGGTAGGACCCAATCCCTGCTCTAGGGAATGGCCCCTACCTACGGGAACCCCGAACGGCCAAAGCCGAGACTAGAAAACAGGGGGGAGTGGCCTAGCACTCCCAACCCTGACATATCGCCCCCTCAAAACAAACGGGGGTCAAAGCCACCTGGGAAAAAGAAAAAAAAACAAAGGGGACCCAGGTCCCTCTGGGGCCCTATGAGGACGTGATGGCGGCGAGGCCTGTAGAGGGCACGAATTTGGCGAGGCCTCTTTGAGGGCACGAGGGCGACGTGGCCTTCTTAGGTGTCTTTCGAGGTCTCAGATGCTGGAGAGACTATCGCGGGCTCAGGTGCTGGAGAGACTAACGCGGGCTCAGGTGCTGGAGAGACTAACGCGGACTCAGGTGCTGGAGAGACTAACGCGGACTCAGGTGCTGGAGAGACTAACGCGGACTCGGGTGCTGGAGAGCACAATGTGGACTCAGGTGCTGGAGAGGCTAACGCGGACTCAGGTGCTGGAGAGGCTAACGCGAACTCAGGTGCTGGAGAGGCTAACGCAGAATCAGTTGCTGGAGAGGCTAACGGGGACTTAGGTGCTGGAGAGAGCGTGACCACAGAGGCAACCGGGGTACACGCGACCGCAGAGGTGACCCGAGTAGACGCGAGCGTTGCACAGTTTTTGTCCAACCTCTGGGTGTCCGGCATAGAGTCCCGTGTCTCCTGAGCAGCTTTCAAACAGTCCAGTACAGAGGGCACCTTGTCAAGCGCGGGCGAACTACGGTCCAGAGCGGGTGCGGAATGGTCCAGAGCAGTGGTCTTAGACGACCACAGATTCCTCCTCGGACCACTGGACTGCACCCCAGGTAATGCGCTGGATACCGCGCCTAGACTCCTAGCCTCTCTCCTCTCCGCCTCTTGGACACAGAAATAGAGAACCAGAACCACAGTAACCCCACATAGTAATTGGTCCTGGTCTACCGAGGCGAGAACCGAGCACCGGACGCAACCCGAACGGAACACAGACGGCTCCTGACGGGACGCGACTGATGCAGACTGGAGCGGGAGCGGGTGACCGGTGGAGCCGGGCGACTTGCGCAGCGGCTCGTAGGGCGGATTACCAACCCGCAGGCGGCAAAGCTGTCTATTGACTGCATCCAGGTGCTCGCTGATGGTGCGGGCATCTGAACCCGGGGTGAACATGCCTAGGAAGGCCGCCTCGAACCGGCTGGCCGATGTGAGACAGTCATCCCCGGTGGCCACTAGGCCCTTGGCCCACCTCAGCGCAGGTCCCAGGAGTCGGGAGAGGTAGGACTGCACCCTCTCTCGGTCCGACAGCTCCCGACTGGTCACCAATTCAAACACCCTGCGACAGCCGATAATGTACGGAAGTGGCTTTAAAGCCACCCCGTCGCAGGGTGCCGGGAGCTTGATCGGAGCCGAGAGAGGGAGCACGATCTCCCCATACTCCGGAACGCGGTCAATTCCCCTCATCGCTCCAACCTCCGAAGAGAGAGAAACTACAGCAAAAATACTGGCGGGGCTAGCGCCAAGCTAATGTAGCCGATTGCTGCAGCAGGGGAAACGGCTAATGGCGGGGCTAGCGCCAAGCTAAAGTAGCCAATGCTGCAGCCGGAGAATAGGATAACGGCGGGGCTAGCGCCAAGCTAAAGTAGCCTATGCTGCACCTGGAAAATAAGCTATTGGCGGGGCTAGCGCCGAGTTAATGCAGCCGGGATACTGCAGCCAGAGAGACTGCTACTGGCGGGGCTAGTGCCGAGCTAAAGCAACTAACGCTGCAAGCCGGAGCGAGGGCTAGGCGGGGCTAGCGCCAAGGTAATGCAGCCAGGATGCTGCAGCTGGAGAGACGGCTAAAGGCGGCTAAACCGAAAAGGGGATACGCAGCAGTGGGGAATAAACAAAAAGAAATGTGGTGCTTACCCAGACGGGAACTCCTGGACTTCGCTAGGTGTGGAGGCCAGCATTCTGTTACAAACAGGTGGCGCAGTCCGTCCAACGGCGGCGCTGCGCGGTGCTGTGTGGTGCTAAGAAGCGAGCCAGGTGACCAGGTAAGCAACAAAGAGGATTTTTAATATAAGAATCAGCGGGAACGCCACTGAAGGCACGGCGGAACGTTCCGGGAGCAAAACTCTACTCAAACAAACAAAACTAACACCGAAACAAACAAAGAAATAGCAAACAACCACCCAACGTAACATTCGCGTACAACGCATGTAATGCTGGCCTGCTGACTCAGGGCGCATGAGCACTTTAAGTGTAGTCAGCAGGACACATTTGATTAGGTAGGACCCAATCCCAGCTCTAGGGGATGGGCCCTACCTACGGGAACCCCGAACGGCCGAAACCGAGACTAGAAAACAGGGGGGAGTGGCCTAGCACTCCCAACCCTGACACCAGTATCTTCCGCTTTATCCTATATTAGGGTCGCGGGGGGGTTCCCCATGCCCATCCAGGGGAGAACGTTTCGTGTGCTGGGCAGATACACCCAGAACAGCACACTCACTTACACAATTACACTCTATATGGGGCAATTTAGAGAATTCAGTTGACTTGATCCATGTTTTTGTGGACTGTGGAAGGAAACCGGAAAACCCGGAGGAAACCCACATGGACATGGGGAGAACATGGAAACTCCACTCAGATGGGGATTCGAACTGGGAATCCTTACTGCTGAGAGGAGACCATGATAACCACTAAGCCTGTTGCATAATATTTTATGTCTTTACTTTTGTCGCATTTAAATTTTAATACGCATCAAATCACAACACCAGAAACATTCATTCATTATCTTAATGCTTAATCCTCTACTAGGGTTGGAGGGGGCGGGGAGACAGGACAGGGTAATTAATCATTTAATATGAAGTTTGTACGTTCTCCCCTTGTTTGTGTGGGTATCCTCCTGTAAGACTTACAATTTGTATGTTCTCCCCATGTTTGTGTGGATGTCCTTCTGTAAGACTTACAATTTGTATGTTCTCCCCATGTTTGAGAAAATGACTTTACCCCAGTCCTCAGCAGTCCACTCTTTGTACCTTTTTAAGAATATCAGTCTGTCCATGATGTTTTTTCTGAAGAGAAGTGGCTTCTTTGCTGCCCTCCTTGAGACCAGGCCTTGCTCCAAGAGTCTCCGCCTCACAGTGCGTGTAGATGCACTCACACCTGCCATTCCTGAGCAAGCTCTGCACTGCTGGAAGCCCGATCCAGCTGCTGAAACACTTTTAAGAGACAGTCCTGGCGCTTGCTGGTCTTTCTTGGGCGCCCTGGAGCCTTTTTGGCAACAATGGAACCTCTCTCCTTTCAATTCGATAGATTGTTCACTGAGGTGCAATCGTTCTAGCTGCGATACTCTTCCCTGTTAGGCCATTTTTGTGCAGTGCAATGATCACTGCACGTATTTCTTTAGAGATAACCATGGTTAACAGAAGAAAAACAATGTTGCCATGCACCAGCCTCCTTTTAAAGTGTCCAGTGGTGTCATTCTTACTTAATCATGACAGATTGATCTCCAGCCCTGTCCTCATCAACACCCACACCTGTGTTAATGGAGCAATCACTGAAACAATGTTAGCTGGTCCTTTTAAGGCAGGGCTGCAATGAAGTTGAAATGTGTTTTGGGGGATAAAGTTCATTTTCTAGGCAAATATTGACTTTGCAATTAATTGCTGTTAAGCTGAGTACTCTTTACAGCATTCTGGAGAATATGCAAATAGCCATTATAAAAACTGAAGCGGTAGACTTTGTGAAAAATTAATATTTGGATCATTCTCAAAACTTTTGGCCATGACTGTATTTTCTCCCCATGTTTGTGTGGGTATCCTCCTGTAAGACTCACAATTTGTATGTTACATTTAATATGAAGTTTGTATGTTCTCCCCNGTATGTTCTCCCCATGTTTGTGTGGGTGTCCTCCTGTAAGACTTACAATTTGTATGGTACATTTAATATGAGGTTTGTATGTTCTCCCCTTGTTTGTGTGGGTGTGCTCCTGTTAGACTTATAATTTGTATGTTCTCCCCTTCTTTGTGTGGGTGTCCTCCTGTAAGACTTACAATTTGTATGTTCTCCCCATGTTTGTGTGGGTGTCCTCCTGTAAGACTCACGATTTGTATGGTACACTTAATATGAGGTTTGTATGTTCTCCCCATGTTTGTGGGGGCATCCTCTTGTAAGACTTACAATTTGTATGGTACATTCAATATAAAGTTTGGATGTTCTCCCCCATGTTTGTGTGGGTGTCCTCCTGTAAGACTCACAATTTGTGCAGTGTGTAGCCACGATAAAAAATGAGGTCTGACATGTTTATCACTTATCCTTTAAACCTTTTATAAGAGCACAAGGGGTACTTATAGTGCACTGTAAGATGTTTACACTTCTCATTGTAAACATATTCCACATGGCAGGTTCTCAAACTAAGATGCAGTAATTGTTCTAATGAGCATCATATGCGATCCTTTCAATAAAATCAAGAATAATATTTAAATAATCAGTAAGCTTCATGAGACCACTGGTCATGATTGTGTCAATGTGAACATTTGTTCAAAGCTGAGTTATAGCTTGTAGATGGCTGCCCCCTGTAGTTCAATGTGAAAATAGTAGTTCAGGGGCCTCAGAAACATACCATTAATATTATTAATTGCTCAGTAATTGTGGTTGCTCAGTGGTTTGGGTGTTGGGATATCAATCTGTGGGTTGTGGGTTTAAATCCAAGGTCCACTGTACTGTAGTTGGTACCATTGTTGGTACTTGAGCAAGACCCTTAAACCTCATTGCTCCAGGGATGCTATATCAAATCTGTATTCTGACTTTAACCAAGGTGGGACACAAAAGCGTCTGCTAAATGTCTTAATGTCTGATGTCACAGTTATATTGTAGTGTCTGTGGGGAACATGGGTGTCTTTTTAGACAATGTGTGGCCAATAGGGTTTGTCAAATGAAAAAAAAGGGGATTTTTAGTGTCATACTAAAAACAATCAATGTAAGTGAAATATTCCATCCATCCACACATCCATTATTTTCCGCTTTATCCTGTAATAGGGTCGCGTGAGTGAGTGTGTACCCAGGACAGGACACCAATCTATCACGGGACACACTCACTCACACAGACACTCACACAGACACACTCAATATTATGCAATTTAGAGAATTCACTTGACCTTGATCCTTGTTCTTGGACTGTGGGAGGAAACCGGAGAACCTGGAGGAAACCCACACGGACACGAGAACATGGAAACTCCACCCATATTGGGATTTGAGCCACTAAAATAATTACATAACACTTGCTTTCTTAATTCATTCATTCATTCATTATCTTCCGCTTATCCTCTATTAGGGTCGCGGTGGGGTTCCCTATGCCCATCCAGGGGAGAACGTCTCGGGCGCTGGGCAGATAGACCCAGGACAGGGCGCCAATCCATCCCTGGGCACACACTCACTCACACAGACACACTCTAAACGGGGCAATTTTTGAGAAAAATTAATTAACTAAATCAATTAACTTGATCCATGTTTTTGGACTGTGGGAGGAAACCGGAGAACCCGGAGGAAACCCACGCAGACACGGGGAGAACATGGAAACTCCACCCAGATGGGGATTCGAACCGGGAATCCCTAGCGCTGAGAGGCGAAGGTGCTAACCACTAAGCCACCGTGCCGCCGCTTTCTTAATTAACTTTCCTAATTTAGGTGTTACAGACACGACAACGTCAATATGCTGCAAGACAAACCAAAAACCAAAAATAGTGTTATTTTTTTATTCATTCATTCATTCATTATCTTCCGCTTATCCTCTATTAGGGTCGCGGTGGGGTTTCCCATGCCCAGGGGAGAATGTCTCGGGCGCTGGGCAGATAGACCCAGGACAGGGCGCCAATCCATCGCTGGGCACACACTCACTCACACAGACACACACTATAGGGGGCAATTTTGAGAATTCAATTAACTTGTTCCATGTTTTTGGACTGTGGGAGGAAACCGGAGAACCCGGAGGAAACCCACGTAGACACGGGGAGAACATGGAAACTCCACCCAGATGGGGATTCGAACCGGGAATCCCTAGCGCTGAGAGGCGAACGTGCTATCCACTAAGCCACCGTGCCGCGTTATTATTATTATTTTTTTTTTATTTTAAATAATACTTATTTAGGGCGGCACGGTGGCTTAGTGGTTAGCACGTTCGCCTCTCAGCGCTAGGGATTGGTGCTCTGTCCTGTCCTGCCCACTGGATGGAATACTTGTTTAAACCTCACTTTGTGTTAGCGTAAACGAGTATTTGCTATTATCACGACGAACTGTACGACCATCGATTAACCAGCAGATGTCGCCAAAAGAACTTTCTGCATATTTGTGTTTTGCAGAATGTTGAACCAAGACGGTAGCCAGTATGGGGAATATGGGAATCCCTAGCGCTGAGAGGCGAATGTGCTAACCACTAAGCCACTGTGCCGCCCTGTGTGTAATCATGTTTTATTAAATGAAAAATTAATTAATATTAAAATGTTAAATCCTCAGGTATCTTTTGGACTTTAGAACTAGGTTCTAGGTATAGGTACTGTGATTGTGTAAGGTACCAACAAGACAGGGGTTTAACTCTGACACGACCCGACAACAAGTGTGCCTCATAGGTCTCATTAAAATCACTCGCAGCAGCTCGGAATACCAAACACAGCGTGATCCTCAGTCACGAGCTCAGAATCCAGAGAGGAAGATGAGATGAAATGATAAAAGATGAAAGTCAGATAGAAAACAACTTTGCACCTCCTGTAACCTCCTTATAACCCCTTCATGATTTTGAAATGTTTGAACACATTCAGGACCTATCAAGACCAATCACCATCACATGTGGGTAAAAACACACCAGTGGAGGAAATCTTCAAAATAAATATTCTTTAAAATATAAGTTATGCATATAAATTAAATTATGACAAAACTTTTTGCAAATGTACCAGTTATTGCTTATGTATCTGTATATATATATATATATATATATATATATATATATATATATATATATATATATATATATGTGTATATATATATATATATATATATATATATATATATATATATATATATATTCATTCATTCATTCATTATCTCCCGCTTATCCTCTATCAGGGTCGCGGTGGGGTTCTCCATGCCCATCCAGGGGAGAACGTCTCGGGCGCTGGGCAGATAGACCCAGGACAGGGCGCCAATCCATCGCTGGGCACACACTCACTCACACAGACACACTCTATATGGGGCAATTTTGAGATTTCAATTAACTTGATCCATGTTTTTGGACTGTGGGAGGAAACCGGAGAACCCGGAGGAAACCCACGCAGACACGGGGAGAACATGGAAACTCCACCCAGATGGGGATTCGAACCAGGAATCCC